>JAZBQP010000250.1:0-37526 GCA_038407015.1 Ceratocystis ficicola | reverse complement strand
CGTAGCTCGTTTTTCCTACACCACTCAACCGCGTGCGTCATGTAGGTTTGCAGAGTGAGAACGTTGGTCTGGACCGAGGTCGATGAAACGTATATCAGGCCGTCGTCTGCGTATCCTAAGCTGGGCAACTTCTCAAAGAGTTCCGCCATGTAGAGTATGTACAGGATGGGGGAGACTGGGGACCCTTGCGGCAAACTGCCCCCTACTACCCTCTTCACTGGGAGCCCTCCTTCGACTGAGAGGCTGACACTCCTATCCGTCAGGAAGGAGCCTACCCATTTGCACAGGGGCTCTGGCCATCGCTGTTGTCTCAGACGTGTTACCAGCTTGTTTTTCCTGACCGCATCAAAAGCGCTTTCTATGTCAAAGGTGACAATTGATGTGATCTTTCGCCGCTTCGATTCGCCGATGACCTATTAATCACTACAGTGTCTAGACCAAACTCATGATCTTGGAAAAGGCCCTTAATGTCTGATACTAATCACCCCAACGTTTGGTCGAACTTGTTCAAGATTAGCAATCCTGGTAATCCTGCCTGCCTTAGATCATTGACGGGTAGCAAGCTTGGTTTCTTTAGAGTTTGTCAATATTGTTAGTTTGAGCAAAATGTTTTGAGATATTGAAGTGTGAAAATCCAAGTAGAGTGTCCCGTTCACTTGTGAATTGTGTTAGTGGAAGAGCAGGAACATTGTTTGGATATTACGCCTAAAAATTGCTACATCTTGTGTGTCGGAAACTATTTATTACTCTTTCCTGCTTCCTCCACATTACCGCCTAGCCCGGTCTTCCTGACGACAACGTTCTGTATTGCAATCGCTGCCTTGCCCTGTGATGGAGCTCCATAGAGACGTTGGATATATGTATCCTCTTGTGTGTTGCTTTCCACTTAAAGTGGCATTCAAACAGAGTTGACACCGGCAACGGAAATTGACCTTCTATTATGATCAAGAGGTATAGCAGGGAGTCGAGAAACCCAGTAGCCATCGTTAAGTATCAGGATTTCATCGATAAGTTCCTGGCCAGGGAAGTCCATAACAAGAATACCAAAACATCTGCCCTGTCGATACAACAGATATTCGCCCAGACGTCGGTTCATTCCAAGTTCAGGACTATTTCTAGCAGCAAAGTTAACAGGACTCACACCAACACTAGCTGTAGTGTGCGTGATGTGCAGCTTGTTAAAGGGATACCTGGGTTCTTGCTGGAAACGGGCTTTGATCTCATCCCATTTCGAGTGCATAGAAAAGGTACCAGCAGAAAATGTGAGGCTGTAGCTAGACACAGTATCTTTGTTCCAGGAAAGACCAAAACGGCCAGGAGAGTTAGATTTGAAATCGTCCAGAATGAATACCTTGCCGCGAAGCGCGCCCATTTTAGGAATCGTGGTAGCACTGTTGTCGTTGGAATAGACACGAGTGGCAGCACGTGGAGAAACGTCAGGGTCAAAGTATCGTTCAAAGACATCGGCGAACGACTTGGAGCTTTTGAACACACCGCCCATTCGGACGCGTAGAATGATGGTTTCAGTCTGGTGCTGGTCTAAAAAGTCGAACAACGTGGTAAGGATCCTTCCAAAGCTATATTCGGTTTTAGAAATTCCTTGGTAGACCACAAGCTCATCGTGGTCAAGTTTGCAGGTAACGTCGACATATCTGATGCCACCAGTAAGTTGCTCTTGCAGCGGCACGTTTTGGGTCTGCTGCCGTTTGCTTGTAAGAGTATTTGTAACGGAGTGGTGGGTGCCTGGGATGGCCATAGTCGCTAGAGAGACGTAATCAGGGATAGTGCTCATCCAATCAGCATACTGGCCCTTATTGACATCGAAAGACCAAAAATCATCGATTCCGTTGAATACGGCAGCTTGACTAAAGGCCAAAGAAGCCAGTGTTGCAAAGAGGGAGAAGCGCATCTCGATAATGGAACTTATCAAGACCTTGTACCAGGATGGTGTATAGATCGACAGGATCTAAAAGGGCAGGGTTGAAGGGAGTAAGAGTGACAGTGGCCTGATGGGAAAGAAACTTTGTATTCAATCCCGGAGAGTGGACAAGATGACGTATTAATAGTTGGACAACGACTGGCGTTTTGGTGGACTTTCTTTCATGAGCCTTGAGTATTGGGATTGACCATGAAAAAAGCCCAGTCGTATGGTCGGCAAGCCTTCATCTACTGAGCTGGGACCAGCGGCGCTCAGGGGTTTCCTGCGAGTAGAACTGAAAACAGCAGCACACCATGATAGCTAGTGGGCCCTGGGAACCAGGGATATAATCATACAGAGTGCAAGCTCCTGGCTTTTCTCTCTCAACATGGCATTTTTAGGCCTTCTCTCAGTCCGAAACCCCTGTTCAGCTAGATTCATAGCATTAGCGAAGCCCATGTCAAAGGGTATTCCGAGGCCTTGAGCAGTAATCGGCTAAGGACACATGATGGCTGTTGCGTAGAATCTATGGCATCTTTGAGCCCTGTGCTTTCAAATGAGAAAGCCCCGGCTTTAATGTTGTCGCTGTGGGTGCTTTTTTTATCGTGTCTACATATGCTGGGGTCCTAGCACTGCAGTTCAAGGTCTAAGGTCTTGGAAACTTTTCCTTGAGGGGCCACATGGACTAGAAGCCTTTCCCCTTCTTTCGCCATGACTCTCACTTTTCTTGTTGCCCTATGTCATGCCGGCCTAATTACAGCACCCAAGTTCTCGCACTTAAGGCGTGTCTAAGTGTTGCCAAAGAAGCTCATGTCTAGTTGTTACCAATTCAGCAAGATATAGCGCCGATACGCTGCTGCGCTTGGTTTAGCTGCGCTTTGTGTCTAATTCATTTCGCCGTCTGGTGGTATTTCTCTTCATGGTCCCAAGTTGTTCCTGCTCCTGGGTCAGTCTTTGCAGCTTTTTTAATATAGTTCTTTTAACCGCAGCATTTCTAAAAAATAACTCTTTTGCTATTTCAAAAATAAAGGAAATGCCAAAGGAACACAGCATGTAACCTATTATTAGCTATTTGTCTGGCGACACTTACATGCCCCCCCCCCCATTGAATATTTGAGCCCCTGCAGTGGTTCTTAGCCCCAGCCACACTGTAGCATTACAGCGTGACTGGCCTACATAACCCAAAGGAAATAGATCAAATGACGATATTAGGTTGTGAGAACGATGTGAAGAGTGCTTCTATCACATGAACTTGTTTATTTAAGACAACTGTGGATACTACACCTCCGTCAGCCCGAACGATGTCTCCCGCTGCCGTCTTTATCCGTTGCTGGGTTGGACGCAGGTTAGTAAAATAGTCTTCGGAGGAGAAGATGGTATTTGTGTGCCTGTGCCGAACCGAAGATGACGGTAGCGGAGTGTTGGTTTGGGGGCAGTGGCGAACAGGATGTAGTCATGACGCCATGGGGTTTGGAATCACGTCTCTTGGCTCATTGTGCGGGATGGTGACAGAGGACAATTTGGTGTGTTTGTGCTCTGCATTCCGACCGTGCTCTGCTGTTAGACTATGTGTTGGGATAAATGTAGGTCTCGTGCGGTGAATCAATGGACTTTGACGCTATACATAGTAGAAGACCAAAGGGCTCATAACCTACGTAGTAACTGGCCCCGTAAACATTCATTGGGGGCGCATGTAACTGTCGCCTATTTGCCTGCCAGAATTGCGAATCATCGCAAGGCCTACTCACACAAATGGAATGCAGAACATGATGTTTGTGAAGCGAACTGGTAGGCCCTCGCGACAATGCATTCCTCAACACTCCACGAGCGTCACTACTCACACATGGATCTTAACTATCCGGCTACTGCGATGCCTACTGCCATCGCATGTCTTCATCTAGTCACCAGAACTTAATCTCACTACACAGACCAAGCACATTGGCAAAAAAGGCAAATTGTGTCTTTTCTTACAACAGAAGGCCAATCCATCTCAAGACACTTTGTTAGTAGTCCGATGGAATGTTGGATGGAAACAGCATTCGACGATTGGCGAAGCATGTTCTTTCTAGACCCCTACAGGAAAACTGAGTTTCTCTGACATGGCCTGCTATGGCTGTAGCTGCAAAGACCAGGCCTGCTAAAAGAAAATCTACAAAAGGGAAGTCTAACCACGACACTACTCTTGAGGAGCTGACAATTGATCCTGCCATCCTATGTCCAGGACACTGTTGCACCGGGTGTCTAGGAAGTTTTGAAACCCCATAACCTAACTTACTTGGGCCAACAAAAGATGTCACATGCGATGTAGCTGATCATAGTAGGATATCATATTCATCAATGGATGACCAAGCCTCTGATCGGCCACAAGCTTACGTTGGCTCTCCTTATTAGCTTTACTTGTATTTAACTTTGGAAAGTCCATGTTGACTTTGCCTACGTCAATCAGCCCTTCTTCTTTCCATACCACCAAGTGGTTCTAGGCCCAGCTCCGTAGAGTATGGCGCCAAACCACGATCATGCTTTCGAGCGTGTGTGACAAGTCAACGCACACCAACGCCTTGACCTGCACGAGGCGGGGGACCTGGTTTTCAGATCGGAGAACCTTTGGCTGGTGTGCTCAGTGCACCAGGAGCCTCCGCTGGCTCTTTTGTCCTAATCGTGGCTTCCGAAGTAACACTAACCACCAATAACAACAAAATTTATAGGCTGATTGCAATAAAACACACGCTTGAGCCAGTTTACACAGCCTACGGCGGGGATAACTATAATGTTGAAAAAAAGACATATGGTTTTGTATCTCAGTAGAGAAACAATGTGCCTCGCACTTGTCCAATCTGTGCCGATACATCAGTAATTCCAGACCCCAAACCAGCTTGCTACAGGAACACAAAAGGGTTAAAGCCCTACCAACAGGATGAGGGCTACTAGCGATGGTGTGAATCGATCTCGCCTGTCTAGAGTTTCCCTCACTTACACCCTATACTTTGCTTTCTTCATGTACCAGTCAGTCTATGGGATCTTCAGCCACAGGAGGTGTTCGCATTGCTCTTGCAGGTAGGTGCATGATTGGAGCGCCATGCCACAGTTTCAGGCGCATCTTGTGAATTAATTGTTACTGACTGGCCGTTCTTCTTTCTTCTCTCCCCTGTTGATGTCGACGATAAGATCCTTATACCTGGGTTTGTAGTCGTGTAATCTTGTCTACACACAGGCTTGAACATGTTCTAACATCGAAAATAAACTCGAGACACGCTCCAGTCTTCCTGATTTTGATGGAGCATGTATGGGATGCCACTTAACACAAATGGTGCGCTACGCAACACAATGTTTACCTTCTGGAGACTTGAAATCAATTTCAATACGTAATAATTGACCATATACAAACGTGTTCATTTGATGCATCTGTGACTGACTCGCGGCATGAAGCTGATTGTACTGCAGCAGATTCAACACATCTGAAATCCACAGCGGCGACAACATCCCTACCGCGACTGGCACCGCCGCAATTATGGCTGACAAGTTGTGTCAGTGGTGTAGTGGAATGAAGCAGATCGAGCAAAATGTTGAGCAGTGAGCCAAACTCGCTATTCAAGATGGCGGGAAAATCTCAATGGAGCCCCTAGGCTACCGCCGTGAGTTGAGCTGGATGCAAATTGGGCTGTCCGCCCCTCCACGTCGATCTACAAATAGAAACGTGATGACATGAGGGAGGCGTCTACAAAAGACCGTCGTTTTATTGTAATAGTAGGCCTACAAACGTCGAGCCCAGTTCCATTGACGTCCAGTACTTCTAACAAGTCTCAAATAGCAAGAACATGCGAGCCATTGCCTAGTGAGAAAAGAAGCTATCTCGATGTTGGTCAACCAGGAGTTAACTTATAAACAGGCCACGCTCTAATAAGGGTTCTCGATGAGAATTTGTGTTTCCTGGCAGTCTTAGCATAGGCGTATCTGACTTTTGGTCCATAGCAGCAGCAACTTCAACGCACTTGTGAATTTCAAGGGTTGCCTGATTAGCCTTTGTTTGGGTAGTATGCGCTACACATATCAAGGCATGCTGAGTAAACGAAGTACGCAGAATGATGAAGACAGATACGGGCACAGACTTAGAACTCACGACTTGCACGCAGTCACAAATGGCAAATTGATGGTAAGGACTAGCTTGTTGCTCTTATTTTGTGGAACAAAGCCAAGGCTAGGAGACGACATTCATATCATCATGGCATTCTACTAAAAGAGAACATTTTGCTTCTGGGCCCCTGGCTGTCCCAGCCAGTCTTCTGAGTACTGCCTAATTAAACCATAGTCGCTGACTGATAGCTGCCATGTAGCCGCCGATACGTGAGTAAGAGTGTCTTGTTAGATATAAATTGCATGAGGGAATGTGAATATCGCTCATTCGCTGCCTTATCTCATCCTTTATCTTTACTTGACTTTTGTCCTTGGCTCTCTTGTCTTGTTGGCAGCATTGCAATATGGCGTCATGTAAGATATCACATCTCAGTAGGTACATTCATAAATTATATTTGTTATCTCGCGAGTTGCTTTCTTGTTATAACGGTAATCAAGTACCGTGGCTGTTGACAGTGGCCGTATCAGTATCAGAAGGAAGACTGGACGGCTCAGAGATCCGATACTTGTCGTTACGACTCAGGATCTGCCTAACAATATTCTGGCCAGGGAAGTCCATTGCCACAATGCCAAAACAACTGCCCTGCTCATTCAACAGATATTGACCCAGATGTTTGTTCATTCCAACTTTAGGAGCATTTCTAGCAGCAAAGTTGATGGGGCTCACACCAACACTAGCTGTAGTGTGCGTGATGCGCAGCTTGTTTGAGGAGTCCGAGGGAGCTTTGCTAAGATGAGATTTGATGTCATCCCATTTTGAGTCTGAAGATAGTGTACTAGCAGAGAATGTGCGGCCGTAGCTAGACACAGTATCTGTATTCCACGGAAGACCATAGCCAGGCAGAGTAGTCTCGAAGTCTTGCAGAATGAGAACCTTGCCGCGAAGCTCACCAAGAGTAGGTGCGGTAGTAATGCCATTTGTGCCCACAGGATAGATACGCTGGAAGACACGATTACTAAGATAGGATCTAGAATCGAAGTATCTGGAAAGGTATTTGGAAAAGGTCTTGACATCGCCAAGTGAGCTCCTTTGGATGCGTAGAATGATGGCTTCGCGAGGGTGTTGGTCTAGAAAGTCAAATATCATCCTCAACACACCCCCAAAACTGAACCCAGTATTAGAGAGTCCATGGTACACCATGACATCAAATTTTCTAGATTTGCAGGTAATGTCAATGTATCTGATGCCACCAGTCAGTTGCTGGGGTAGGCGCACGTTTTGAGTCTGCATCAGTTTTATCTTGAGGTCGTATGTCATGGAATTGTGAGTGCCAGGAATGGACAGACTCGAAATAGGGGTGTTATCGGCAATGGTGTCCATCCAGTCGGCGTTTTGACCGGCGTTGACATCAAAGGACCATGGGTCATCGATATTCCTGTACATTATGGCGTGACTAAAGGTCAGAAAAGCTAGTGTCGTGAAGAGTGAGAAGCGCATATTGACAATGGAGCCATTCAAGTATTGGTGCGGGGAGACACATAGGCTGGAGCAGCTGAAAGACTGGAATGGAACAGAGTATCAGGAAAGGCCGGTTGGTAGACAATAGTACACATGCGGAGTCGTGGACAGCGGGCATGATGTAGTATTAAATAGCTAGGCAGCCATGGTCGTCTTTAGCAATATTGCCTTCCCGAAATCTAAAGTCCAGCCATAACTATGGTGACCGCCTAGTGATATGCTCGAAAAGTCTGCATCGGCTGAGCTAGGACCGGCGCTAAGAAGCTCCCACATGCTATTCACTATCCTGGAAGTGGAAAGGGAAAAGAACTTGACGTTGCGACACTTTGAGTAGCCCAACAATCACAGATGAATAACACAGTGTAGGTCCTACTGCCTTTGCTTATTGCATGGCACACCTAAGCCTCACGTCAGTCCGAACGCTCTGACCAAGTGTGATCTTGCTGCTAGCCATGCTAAGAAAGTCGAAGAGTAGTCGGAGATACTCAGCTGTAGCCAGACAAGCGCATGCGGTGGCTTTTGGTGAAGATGCGCCATTGGCACAGGATGTGTGTCACATGGGCAGGCAGCTTGACTACTTAGTTCTGTAGTGCACTAGAGATACTTTGCGAATAAATGGATGTGGTGAAGACTTGTCTAGCCAACTTTCTGCCTTAACATGCCGTTGAGAAAGGCTAATTAGCTCCTCCATACGCATAAAATATTAGAGGATAGAGATGTCGAAATACTCCCATTCATGCATACATACATAGCACATTTGTGCTGTGGCTAAAGTAGACATAACATCCCACAAACAAGCAGCACGTGATAGTACCTTTCCGAGCTCTACAAGCATCTAGCTTTTTACAGATTTGCACCTCTTAAAACCAGTAATATTTTCACTGTTGTTACTGTGGCTCAGATGCTTCCCCTTATTTCCACCTTGGATCAGCCCAACCATAGCACCGAGAGGCGAATGCGTCGCAAAACATGTCCACTTGACCTGAAATTAGCACTGGACCCAGCTACTTCGAGATCTTGAACCTGTAGCTGGGGTCCCTAGGAGTTCAGGAGCCTTGAACTCATATTGCATCTGAACAGCTACTTCCGGTTCATCTCCACGCATGAATAACAAATGAACACCAAGATAGATTGCGGTCAAAACAGACGCTTGAGCCACTCTACACAGCCCATGGAGGAGCAGCTATGGAATGAAAATTATGCGTATAACTAATCACATTTCCAGAAGAGGAGGTGCGTGCCTGACTCATGAAATCTAAGAGTGAGAGCACATCGGGCACGAGAATTTGAGGCGGCGAATCTCGATAATCGGCTTCCTCGTCCACGGGAGATCGGGCCTCATTGCTTGATAGTCCAAGCCTTTCAAGGTAGAAGGTACAAGTTTTGTGGCTGCAGATCCATAGACAAGGGACAATGCCACTGCGCCGAGGCACGAGATTCAGTAAGTGGTTAGAGCATTTGAGCGGGAAAGTTGGGTGAGATGATTTATTGAGATCTATTTACAATAAACAGACGACGTTGACGTTAAAGATATTCAAGCTACTATGTAGACGACGTTCTAGTCCTTAACTCGAAAACATATGCGATCGGTGACCCATAAACATTACAACAAAGCGTGAAAGGACTAGTACCTGGGTAGTATTCTATGTGCTTAACTACGCTGGCACCTGTGCCTGTAGTTTTTATTGATGCCCATACGATAATGTAGTCTTTTCTATTTAGTGAGTCGACAAACTAGTGACACTAGCACACTGTCCAAGAAATGCAAAGAAATATGTGTTCTACTCTACTAAGTGTAGTCCAAATACAAGTCTCACAAGTTTTTCATTAAATTGAAGTATTTTGATGGAATGAGATCTACATGTCGCAAATAATATCCGGTGTTGTTAGGTAGCTAGTGCAACAAGTGATGTTATGTCGAAATTGGGCCAAACTACAACCAACATGGCACAGCAGGTAGCTAGCTACCTCTGAAAACAGAAAACATTGTTGTTGTTAGCTGCCATCACTGCAAACACTATCGATGGCGTATACCATGAGTATAGTGAGGTAGAATAGACCGGATGAGGTATTCCCATGTCATCAGCATAGATTCGCTATTCGCGGTGACATGTCAACTTGAAGAGGCTTCAAAGCCATCAATTCCCAGATCAGTCAAGAAAGATGCGCACTACCTTGTGCAGCTATCTATGTTAGTCTAATCTCAGGCAAGTAGTGGGCTGAGAGAAGTATCTACGATAGACTTAAATGGACAAAATTAGCTTCCTAAGGCTCTGATACATATCTGCTGTCAACAGCAGAATCAACTTCAGCAGGACCTGATATGCTCTGCTACTTGGCCAATTAACGGTCTCAAATGACGACATGTACAAACAGACGAAAGCTGCCATGAGCTACCCCTTATTTTGTCCTTCTATCAACCCGTGTGCCGGAATCATTTGGCTAACGTACATGTTTCCTATGCCAAATGGCTGTATGGCAGGGTTTCACGTGTGTGGGAAGTTGGCAACACTATTTTTCAACAACGCCGAACAATAGGTTTTTGTTTCATATCCTAAGCATCAAGCAGAGTATCTTAGTCAACTACTAGCCAGTCAAGAACCATCTTGCATGTTAATGGTTTACAGACTGTGATTACCGATGGGAATGTTGGCTTTATCTGGCTGGTCTAAGCTATACAAATCTCCATGAGATTCAGGTGAGGGGTAAGAACAACATGTTACTTCTCAAAGTTGAGCCCATCCCACTTTGACAGATACATCGTAAGTATGGCGGAGTGTATGATAGGAAAGTTCCACAGGTCGATGACATTGGATATAGGTGTAGGTATCCGATTGAACGTGATTGCATATTGTGCAAAAGGAGAGTTGAGGCCTGGTGCTAGGAGATGATGCAAGCAGTCATAGCCTTTGAATTCAACCTCGACACAGCCTCTACTACTTGACACAAAGTCACTCCCGTCAAGAAGTCAGCCGTTTCAAAGTTGTAGATGTTCGGCTCCACGATGCCATATTTGGCATTTATGTTCCGCACAAGCGTAAACCAGGCTCAGATCACCCCCAGATTTCCGCATTTAGCTCTTTGTCAGTCATGCATCTGAAAACGATGATCCTTGAGTTCTGGTTGCCGCTTGACAAAGTTGGAAGCCCAGCGCTTGCCAACAGGAAGTGTGTCGCGTTTAGCTAGCAGGTTCTTGGCCATCTCTTCCATGCCATGAAGACGGAGAGAAAACGACCGCGAATCTAGATTGAGAACGTATTGGGCAATTGTCTGTTCCTCAAGATCCCTTGATTTTCCTTATTTGCGTGCGCAGTCATGTCATGTAGAGTCGTGGTCGTGTCAACGATACAAGATAGTTTTTAAGACTCTAGAGATCGTAGCAAGACTGTACAACTTGAATTGGGCGTCGTTTTAAAGCGCTTGAAAGGCAAGAACAATATTAGCTTTGTAAGTAGACTATGACATGCTCTATGGCTGAGGAATAAAGGTCGAAGTAAGGAGAAGAGAATTCGGGTAGGGAATTGACCGCATGCTCATTATGCAAGTTATGTAATGTATTAAGATAAGAAACGCTACTTGTTATCTTCATCTAACTTGATTTTCTATCTTGTCGCATGCCTTTTACTCTCTAAATACTTTTCCTAGTAGTAGCATCGGGTGCTGATGCCCCATTAGATGACAGTTCCATGCCAATGACGGCCAATATATGTCGTCCTAGGTTTCTTTCTTGCTACCGGATATCTCGGGCGTCACGCAGTATAAGATTGGCATTCTTCACTGATCCGCAGAGCTGGCTTTATCGTCGCTGACTGTACTAACCGAGTCGACCTGACCGGCCACGTTTGCATCATCGCGGTCATGAGGAACATCAGGGATGTCAAGAGACAGAAATTTGTCATTAAGCTTCAATATCTGTTGAACAAGATACTGGCCAGGGAAGTCCATGACGATAATACCATAACAGTCGCCCATGTTGTCCCTCAGATATTCACCAAGACACTTGTTCATCCCAGATCCAGGACTATTCATAGCAGCAAGATTAATAGGGTAGACACCAGAGCTAGCGGTGGTGTATGTGACGCGTAGAACATTGGATTTAATAGAGGAAGCCGATTTAGTTGAGGGAGCCTCACTAAGGTGGGATTTAACATTAGCCCAAATTGAGTTTATAAACTCAGTACCCATGACCATCTTGGTCCTGTAGCTAGATACAGCATTCGAGTTCCAGGGAAGACCGTAACGGCCAGGGGGACTTGTCTTGAAGTCCTGCAGGATGAAAATCTTGCCACGAATCTCGCCAAGATTAGGAACCGTAGTAATTGTATCAGTATCTGGGGAGTAGATACGGCTGATTGTAGACTGGTAGTAGCTAGCCTCCATGAATTCCTTGAACAAGCTCTTGAAGGACCTGGAATGACTGAATGACACAGTCTGGATGCGGAGGATGATAGTTTCCCGAGAATGCTGAGCTAGAAATTTATTCAGAGTGCCTAAAAGTGACGCAAGACTGTAGCTAGTTTCATGTCCTTTATGGAAGATTTTGATTCCAGAGTTTTGAAACTGGCAGGAGATGTGGATGTATCTTATGCCACCTTTGAGTTGTTGGTCTAGATTTTCGTTCTGGGTCTTCACTAAGAAGGATGGAAAGTCATCTGTCACAGATCTGTGAGTGCCGGGGATAGATAGACTTGACAGCGGAGTGTCATCTGCGAGGTTGGACATCCAGTCGGCGTTCTCGCCAGCGCCGACATCAAAGGACCAGTAATCATCGATGCCTCGCAAGCTGGCAGCTTGGCTGAAGGCTAGAAAAGCTAGGATCGTGAAGAGAGAGGAGTACATGTCAACAAAGGGATCAATCAAATGCCCATTATATCTGATAAGTACAAATATCAGCCGGATGTGGAAAGGAAAACAGAAGAGAGTGTTATCAGAAGGGGATCAACGGGGAGTGTATTTTTTTGAAGTCTTTAATGGTGGGTGTGATGTTTTATAAACGGTTTGATCACAAGTAGACTATTGTCAAGATATAATGTCCAAGTTGGTAGCCACAGTTACAGCTTACATGTTTTTGAGTAACCTTGCTTTGGCTCACATAGGGCTTGATCATAGCCCCCTTACAAAAAATTGAATTTGTTGAGAGTGGTATAAGAGAATTCCTCAGCCTTTAGAGCTTCGGGGGCCCTATAGGTATGACATTGACACATGGACTTGTTATTCGTAACGAAAGGGCTTTTGATCCTTCTGGCCTGGAACCCTTGCTGGCAGCAGTCGCGATACTAGCCGAATTATGAAGAGGGATCATGAGTATGAGTGAGTATTTCAGGGGTTCTCATTAGTGCATAAAATCTATGACCATGTTGCTAAAGTCCATCATTGGTAAATTAGCACCCTAACTCTGGTGGGTATACTTTATTCGTTGATTAGTCTTCTTTTGATACAGATGGTCACACAGGCAGCTCTGGTCTTCAGCATGTGTGAGACTAGGTGTATCCTGACAATGAAGAGTTCGTGCCCGCCCATAACTCCGCTAGTGACATCCTACCTATGCCCCTGCTCAAGCTAGGACTACTCCCGGAACAGCCTGGCCCACACCATGTACGAAAATGCTGGTTCGAGTGCTGTAGGTCAAAATGGCCCCTGTCTAGCCTTTTCCTACATGGCCCCTGAATCGCGTAAAATATCTGATTTAGAGGAACAGGATGTTGCTGAATGTATTATCGACCTGGGGATGCCCCCTCGCCCCCCGGTTTCGTGGTTGGAAGAAATGGCTAAGCGACTGCTCGCCGACCGCGACGCGCCACCCGTCAACAAGCGCCGGGCTCCTGACTATCAAGCGACAACCAGACCTTAAGATGTATGTTAATCGTAGGCATGACTACAAGAGAGTTAAATCCGAAGATCCAGCCCTTGTTGACGATTGCGAAGGATGGTACTAACCTAGCCGACGCGTATAACTTCGATTAGACAGACTTTACCATGGCCGTTATTGCCAGTGGAATAGATGTCACGGGCTTGAAAAGGCATGGAAAGGCGAAATCCGTGCAGCCTGGGAACCGGGAATGGGCTACTAGCATTCAGGCAATCGTAGCCGAAGGCTGAGCGACTGCATCGTTTATCGCGGCTGTGTTCCAATGTTGACTTTCCATTTGGTACCAAGGGAGCGGGATTTAGCCGTTGCGAGAACTCACAACGGCTGGGCCGGCAATGGGACAGGCCTTGAGTGGCTTAATCACTATGATCAGCACACACAGACCCGATCCCGTGGTCGCCATCGCCCTCTGAACTTCGACGAGCACGCGAGCAACCACTTGTTTAACTTTGAGAAAAGTTGTAAGTGTTAGTGTTACTGGTTGGTTGTAGATAGGGCGCACAAGCAAGTTGGAAGATGTTCAATATTTCGCAGTGAGGAGTTAAGGCAAGACACTCTCTCGGGTATTGACGTGAGTAGGAGTATTTAGCTTGCATGATAGGGCTATCTTGTGAGGCATTTCTGTGGGTCTCGTTTGGTCCCCACTTGTAGGCTTAGACCTAGCAGCACTAAGAACGACATAATAACGCTTTGTATGCTGTTGTGAACTGATCCCTTGTTTTAATTAATGTGTTGTTTTGTGTTAGCGAAGGACTGGATTTTTGGTTCCTGACTGAGTAAGCCCGCAAAGTGCTGTGTGTTGTGGGCTTACCCGATGTTCTACCGAATGGGGGTTGGATTCGCCACAACAATGCCATTTGTTGTAGCATGTATTGTTTGTTCGAGTTATTGAGGACTAGGTTCTAAATCTCTTCACAACATCATTTATCACGTATTTACCCGACGTTATTCCGAGTGGAGCTGGAATCTCCACAACACCATCTTATTCATCACCTGATGGTGGCTACGTTGGACGTGTTGTGGATGTTGTGAACTGATTCTTTTTGATTGTTTTTTATGTGTTGTATTAGACTAAGTTTTCTGTCTCTGACCGAGTAAGCCCACAAAACGTTATGTGTTGTGGGCTTACCCGATGTTCTACCGAATAGGGGTTAGATTCTCCACAACAGTGGAGATTCCAGCGCTACTCGGAATAAAATCGGGTAAATACGTGATAAACGATGCTGTGAAGAAATTTAATACTCGGTCTGTCGGTAAAAGTCAATCTAATTGTGGATCGTTGTGAGAATACCGGCGACCGTACTCAAACCCCTTCTGTCTACAAAGGTGGTGTGAATTCGGTCTTCTTGGTAATGTCTAGTTTCTCCATTCTCTATCTATCGCAGGATGCGGTCTGTCACATAGTAATAGGGGTCGACACAGGCCAGGGCGGTGTAGCACGTGCCATGGCTTAGTCATCCCTATTCTGCCACTATTATGGACCGGATTATGGACCACATCGACACGGTCTTAATTAACTCAAATAATAAACAAAAGACACAACAAGACACATAGTCGAAAAACCGAGCAGCTGACCAGGTGCTCGATGATTCATGTTTGCAAACTGGCTTTTGTGCAGCATTTTATGCCGCCCATAAAGCCACTGTGACGGAAAGAAACATCAAGAGAGGATTTAGAGGAGCCGGGCTTGTTCCTGTAGATCCAGAAAATTTGATCTCTCAGCTTGATGTGCAGCTACAGACCCCAACACCACTCGAGGAAAAGGCCAGCCTTCCCGACCCTTGGGTTGCCAAGCCACCAAAGGCGGTGCCCAAGGCCACTTCTCAAGCTAAACATCTTGAAAGACAAGCCACGCACGTCAAAGTGTCTCTTCAGCGTCCAGTGTTGAGGCGCTCAAGTCATTTGCTAGTGGTATGAAAGCAATAATACATCAGATGACATTACTCAGGTCTCAGAACTAGATACTTCGACAGTCGAACAAGACGCTTAGCAAGCGGCTCGGGGTGAGAAGAAGGGGCTACAGAATACAAGAACAACTAATGTAGATGATGGCAGGCAAGCAATTGATCAAAAGGACAATAACATGCAAACAGCGGCGGAATTATCGAGAAGTGGTAGTCGAGGAAGGTCAAGGTCAGTGACGGAAAGGCGCTAGACAGCATGTAACAGAACTGGCCATCATGCGAGAACACGTGAGATATTTGCCACAACGTCTACAGAGGAGCACAGCACTTGGTTTCAATTGATTAGATACTTTGTTGTGTTTTGAGCGTCGATGTCTAGCGGTGGTGTAGATGATGGGTAGCTTATTAGATCTAGATGATGGATCCTCGCTAAGGTGAGATTGAGCACCAACCCAAATCGAGTTCAAGAATAAAGTGCTAGCGGTCAGCATCTTGCGGTAGCTAGACACAGTATCCGAGTTCCAGGGAAGGCTACAACGGCTCGTGGAACTTATCTTGAAGTTCTGCAGGATGAAAATCTTGCCATGAATCTCCCCAAGAGTAGGTGGTGTTGTAATTCTATCAGTATCTAGGGAGTAGACACGGCGGGTAGCGTGCTGACAGTAGGCAAAAGTCATGAAGTCTTCAAAGTAGGTGTTGAAGAACCTGGGATGACTGAGTGCTTGGGTGCGGAGGATGATAGCCTCGTGGAGGTGTTTATCCAAGAATTCATTCATATTGTCCACAAGTAACTCAAAACTGCACTTGATTTCATATTTGCCCTGGAAGACTCTGGTTGCGTTGACACGAGAGTCGCGGGAGATGTCGATATATCTTATGCCACCTTTGAGTTGCTGTACTAGACCTTCGTTTTAGTTGCTTACTGCTGAAGATTTAAAGTCATCTGTCACAGACCTGTGATTACTAGGGATAGATAGACTCGACAGCAGAGTGTCATCCGCAAGGTTGGACTTCCAGTCAGCGTTCTCTCCAGCGCCGAAATCAAAGGGCCAGTAGTCGTCAATACCTTCGAAGCGAGCGGCTTGGCTAAAGGCCGGGAAGGCTAGGGCCATGAAGAGAGAGAAGTACGTTTCAACAATGTGATCAATAAAAACATTCACTGTAGCAGACAAGCACAAACATCAGCAGAATGTGAGACAGAAACAATGAAGAGAGCAATAGTGAAACAAGATTGATAGGGTATAAAAGACATTTGAAGTCTTTCGCAGTGCACATGATAATAGTGCATTAATAGTTGGATCATAGGTGGACCCCAGTAGACTCAACTCACATTGTTGAAATCCAAGGTCTAAGAGTAGCCATACTTGGAATACATCATTGTGAGTAAGCCTACGTAAGCACACATAGAGTTTGATTATAGACCCCTTATATCAAGTTACATTTCTTAGGAGTGGTATAAGAGAACAACTCAGCCTTTAGAGAGCTTCAAGGCCGCATATGTATGATTTCAACACATAGACTGCCTCACCATTATTGCTCTTTGTAAGGGCTTCTATTCTAATCCTTTTGTCTTTTAGAACCCTTGTTGGCTACACCCGCGATGCTACCCAACCAATTTATATATCCATCACTACTACGTATAGACCAAACACGTAGGCCTTGGAATAAGGTCCCTTGTGTCCGATGCTAACCCCAAGGTTCAGGCGAACTACATCAGGGTCAGCATCCTGACTTATGTTATGACAAAAGTTAAATAGGGGCAATAAGCACCCCAGTGCTCATTACTGCATAAAATCCAGGACGATGTTGCTACTGGAGTCCGTCGCTGGTGCTCTTTTCTCACAACATAGGTATTGCGTCATAACCACACAGATGGCTCCGGTCTCCAGCATTTGATATACTAGGTCTATCCTAATCATAAAAAGGTTGTGCTCATGACTCCAGTAACTGATATCCTGCCTGCGCCTCTGCTTAAGCTAGGACGACTGTCGGAACATGTCAGTAACCTAGGTCAGGATTACTAAGATAACTGACCCTGATCCAGTTCGGCTGAACATTAGGATTAGCATCAGACATAAAGGACCTTCTTCCAAGGCCCATGAGCTTGGTCTAGACTTGGTAGTGATGGATGTATAAATGGGTTGAGATCCGCTCTTCAAGCGAACATCAGTCAGACAGAACAATCAATCAAATCTCTCACTTTCTTCTTCTCTTCTCTCAAAAGACACTCAGTATGTCCTGCTAATATCAACTGTTGCTAATTGCTTCTAAAATCTTGTTGATCGCAAAACGTTTCAACTATCATCAAGTCATGTTAAACATAGTCTCCATTGAAGTCAGCCACGAACGTCTGGATGTCAACCACGAGATAATGTATCTATATTGATTGAAAAGTTTTGGTTTTTGATACCTATCGTTGCTGCCCAGCTCAGCAAAGTCGCATCGCCCTAGATTCCAATTTGCAACTAATCATAGTCGGCTACTTCTACAATTGTGAACAATGCCTCTTTGGGAGTACCCTGAAATGCATATATCATGGACTGGCGACATCACGCTAAGTGCACTGGGCGAGTTAGACTAACGGGAATAGAGTATCTTCACTCGCAGCTGGTTGACTGACGACTTTAGGGTGCCCAATGAAGCCTAGAGAAAGAAATCACAGCACACATGAACAAATTCATTCAAATTCAACCCAACCTTTACTCATAGAGTCACGATTAGCCCAGCGGGTGCTTGCAAATTGTTCGCAATGTTACGCTCGTAACTCTCTATTCATCGTCATTGTGAGTGAGAATCTTCTATTAGATATTAAACTCAAAAATTGCTGCTCTAGCTGGCCTTCTTCCCTGCTTTCTATTTCTTCTCCAACATTGTGTGCTGTCGTTCATCAACCAAGCTAAGTCTGTAGGACCTTTGTGTCTATTTATGCTATCGTGAATTTCTTTGCATCTATAACGGCAATCATCCCTTATGGGAATCCTTGCTAGCCGTAACTGTATCAGTGCTATCGAAATGAATACTGGGGAGCTCAGGAGCCCGATATTTGTCGTTGAGCTTCACGATGAGATCGACTAGCAATTTCCCCGGAAAGTCCATTACGACGATTCCAAAACAGTCGCCTTCTTTGTCCCTGAGATATTGCCCAAGAAGCTTGTTCATTCCCGCATCAGGACTATTCCTAGCAGCAATGTCGATGGGGTGGACGCCAGTGCTAGCGGTAGTATGGGTGATGCGCAACTTATTAGAGCCTGGTTGGGGGGCCTTGCTGATGTGGGATTTGACACCATCCCATTTCTTCCCCAAAAAGTGAGTACCAGCGGCAAGATTGTGATTGTAGCTAGATACAGTGTCTGGACCCCAAGGAAGGCCATAAAGGTCGGCATGGTTGGTCTTGAAATCTTGCAAGACAAGCACCTTGCCGCGCAGCTTGCCTAGAGTAGGGACGGCAACGTCTCCGGCTGGTCTAAAGTAGAAATGCTGGATAAAACGATCGCCATGACGAGAGTTGGGCGCAAGGTATGTTTTGATGGTTTCGAGGAAGTCTTTGGAATGATCAAGTATTCCCCTCCCATCTTGGATGCGTAAAATGATAGTTTCACTAGGATGTTCATAAAGAAAGTGATGTAATGTACTTAAGACGTCCCCAAGACTGTAGCCAGTATCGGTAGCTTTATGATAGACCATCATATAAGAAGCTACAGGTTTGCAGGTGATATCAATGTATCTGATTCCACCAATAAGCTGCTTGGCTAGAGGTACATTTTGAGTCTGCGTCACGCTGCTTGCCATGTCGTCTGTCATGGAATTGTGAGTTCCAGGGATGGATAAATTCGATATAGGCGTACTATCGGCGATGGTGGCCATCCAGTCGGCGTTTTGCGCAATGCCAAGATTAAAGGACCACGAGTCATCGATGTTCTTGAAAGTACTAGCATGACTGAATGCCAGACAGGCCAAGGCCATGAAAAGAGAGGAACGCATATCGACAACGGCGCAAGGCAAGTATTTGCAACACACAGGTGTGTAGAGCAGGAGGAGATAAACGACAGTGAGAGAAGGGGCAGGTAAGCGATAGTAAGGCTCAGGAAAGGAAATAGTATCTATGGTGTTTGGCGGTGGACGTGAACTGGTTTTAATGGCTAGGCCGTGGGCGTGCCTTGGTTAGCTCGCCTTGCGAAGAACTAAAGTCCAGTGGCGGTCATGGTGATGTCCCATCATCCCCTTGGTAAGCCCCGCATCAACTGAGCTAGAGCCAGCCCGCAGAAGCCTTTTCAACATTGTTCTTTTCTTAGGCATGAAATAGGGAATCAGTCAAACGTCAGGGTGGCTACAGAATCCTAAGTGCATGATTAGTCTAACATCAGCAACTTACTTGCCCTGCTATCTTAAACACAAGTTATAGCAATCCCCGCATTGTTGTCGGGTAATGCATAGGATCTATGACTTTTCTGTTAACGGACGAAAACCCTAGTCCCGGCAACTACATTACATGCTTCTTCTAGTCTCTTAGCTTTGCCATCGACCCCAATTGTTAGCACTGCACAAGTGTCATATGACAGCTGTAGTCCTCAGTGCGTCTTGCATTACGCGTATCTACTGTAGAAAAACACTTGCCCATAACTCCCCAAACCCCTGCTTAGGCCTTCGCTCAAGCCAGGACTATGACTTGGAGAGCCAGCCGCAGGGGCCAGGTGAGAACGAAATGCAAAAAATGCTCCAGATCGGGATGATGTCGGTCTTCCTTTCTTTCCCTGGATTCATGTCTAGTCATCTGTCACCTATTCTACCCCGACTTAAGCTCCTTCTATCAACCTGTTCACGTGCCCCGACCTTGATCGCAACACTTGGGCTGGTACTTTCGTCGACCTTAGATCTAGCCGTAGAAGATGACCCGCTGCTATCTTTAGTTTAGTGAAATACGAAGATAATGAAGCACCCTCTCTGGTCAAGGAGCGCTTCGTGCTTAATTTCTGACAATTTCTGGTCATTTGTAAGCCATGTTATCCTCCTGTTTTTTGGCTGCGAGACGCGCTTAAGCTTCTGCCCCTGGAAAAGATCTAACTGTTTTCTAGGCTGGCTGGTAGGGATTGACAGCCATTTGACATTTTCCTGAAATCTCCGCATCAGAATCTGTGTTCCAAGACATTGAACAAAAGCTGCCAGTCGCTGTGGGCAGTATCTCATCCAGCATCGCAAAACAGAAAAGGTCTCCCCGGCCACTCAAATATAACCCGGGATTCATGATGTGAGAAATCATGTGGAAGGGTTCGAGTGTTGTTAGGTTTCTAGTGCTTCGGCCGAGTTGATATTTGATGATCCCTTAGCGACATTAGCTCATCATGATGTTTGCCTCTCAAGTACCATCTCCGCTTCACGACCGGATCCATGCGTTTGAGCACGGGGACTGCTATACGTGCGGAATCCACCTCAAAAATTGACACACTCAGAAGCATTGCTCGTTTAGAAATTGCCACAGCCTTTGCGCTGTTTTCTAAACATGGCCTTGGTAAGTTGCGTCCAAGGGCTTTCTTCACGGGGATTTCCCCGCAACGGTGGTCATAATGGCCGTGGCTATTGGACAACAGGCATACAAAGAGTAGGCGGAGCTAAGATACATAGCACTGCTTGAATTTCACAAAGCTATCATGCCATTGTGGGATTCGACTATGCACTTCTTTCTTTCCTTGGCTATCAATCTTGGTGACTTATCTAGTGAGCTCTAGGGTAACATAATTAACCAACGAAAACTCGTTACACATGATTGCAATACTATTCTCCATCTTATACATGTGTCATCAATGAAATACTTGCTTGTACCCAAGATTGTTGCTCCGGACTTGCTATTTTGTATTAGCTTTTCCGTTAACGCAAGTAGTGGCTATCCCATCTCACCTCATGCCTCTGTTATGCTATGAATAAATGCTTGTACCAGTATATCTATGTTGTGAAGGGGCTGGCTACTGTTCTTATTTTCCATGTTACAAGCCTGTATAAATGCTAAGTGCGGACAATGTAAGCCTTGCACTTGGCATTGGAAGTCTAAACACAAGTAGCAAAAAGGTTCATGTAATATGCGCCACTATTCTGTGAGTTCTTCACTATTAGATACTTCATCACGCTGATAGTCTCCATTCTTGACGTAATTATCGCCTTCAATACGACAACAAAGGACATGGCAAGAAATGTAGGAATCTCTGGGTAGTGTGACACCTGTCATAGCTAATTATCCACCTACGACTTGGCCAGCGAGTTCAAGATAAGAGCTGAAAAAAGGAGTTCTGTGACTACGTCTGAGCTGTGGTAGTAAAGGAAAACGCCAAGACTACATGCTCAAGACCTATAGGCTCGAGCATATGCTTTATTCTTTGTCCAAGCTACTTACACGTAATCTTTTCCACACCAGACCACGTTCGGAGCAGCTATTGTTTTGAGTACAGACTGTCACTAGTGATCATGCGAGATTTTGCCCATGCCTTGCCTCTCAAATTCCTGCTTCAATGTAGTCATTTCTATTTCGCCTCCGTCCGCCCAAGTCTGCCCTGGGTAGTAGAAGAATGTGAAACTAATGTCTTGACGTGTAGACTGACTAACTGCTCTCAATGCGCTATAAGCGTATGCGTAGTTATTCATCTGTGGACCACAATCGAGTTAGACGTTTCATGTATTACTGATAACTCTCATACCTTGATGACCATAGAAATAGCGCAAGTGTATGAAGCTATAAAGCTCTGGCGAGCAAAATGCCGTTTAGATGACTATCAAGACCAAGACATTGATATCAATTTCACTACCATTATCGGTGGCGTTTATAATGAGCATGGACTGGGCTACAAATCGATGTGCGATCGATCGAAACAGTCGCGTAACACAACGTCACCACCTTCTAGAAGCTTCCCATCCACTAACAAAGATTTAGTTGACCCTTAGACTTGTCTGCCTGTTCGTGGAGCACCTATTAGTGGCAAGAAAAGGGGTGTAAAAGAAACTTAACACTACCATTCTGTGTACAGGTACTCCGATAGCTATGTACTAGTAAGAACTAAACCTAACAGTTAACCGACAAATAGAATGTTGGAAAAACCACCTAATTATCAAGTTAACACAGCAGTGTGATACTGTAAGCTATCTTGGATTTCCTCATGGGTTTCTCTGCTCAGAGAGTTAGCGACTTTGACTGAGGAGAATCATGCCCTACACAAGCTTCGTAGCAAGAAGAAAGTGAGAGATTGAATTGATTGTTCTATCTGACTGATGTTCGCTTGAAGAGCGGATCTCAACCCATTTATACATCCATCACTACCAAGTCTAGACCAAGCTCATGGGCCTTGGAAGAAGGTCCTTTATGTCTGATGCTAATCCTAACGTTCAGCCGAAATGGATCAGGGTCAGCTGTCTTAGTAATCCTGACCTAGGTTACTGACAATAGTGGCTACAACATCCGCAAAATGATAGCCAGTCTCATAAACTCCATGGACAACCTCGAGATGAACGTCAATAATAAGGCACGTAACGTCAATGTATCTGATGCCGCCAGCAAGCTGTTGTGCCAGGTCCACATTTTGGGTCTGCATTGAATCAAGTGCGTCATTGTCTGTCATAGAATGGCGGGTTCCGAGAAAAGACAGCTTGGAAGGAAGGACACTATCATCGATGCTGCTCATCCAGTCAGTCTTTTTGTTAACACCGACATCAAACGACTAAGGGTCATCAACGCCTTTGAACTGAGCAGCGTGGCTCAAGGCCAGGGAAGACAGAATGCTGTAGTATAAGCTGGATGGTGGCTGATCTTTTTTCAAGCTCGTCTTATTGACATCCGAGTTCTAACGGTGGCCATGATCATGGCCTAGTGCTATGGTGGGTGAGCCTTCGTAAAGTTAAAACCAGCGCCAAGTTCTTATGTCTTGTTGCATTGCTAGAGGTGTCAGTAACCTTGGTCAGGATTACCAGGATGTCTGACCCTGATCCAGTTCGGCTGAACGTTAGGATTAGCATCAGACATAAAGGACTTTCTTCCAAGGCCCACGTGTTAGGTCTAGACATGGTAGTGATGGATGTATAAATCGGTCGAGATTCGCTCTTCAAGCGAGAACTAGTTAGACACATTCAACAATCATCAATCACTCATTATTTCCTCTCTTCATTCTAGGACATTCAGTGCATCCTCCTAGCATCTACTGTTAAAGACCCCAGAGAATCTCTTGACATCTGCCTTCAGCGTAAAAAGATAATGTCACAATGTTAGATAATGAACTCTAAGCTTATACCATTATGCACCTTCTGCTCGCACTTCCCAATCCTTTCTTTCTCTTCACTGGCTCTGTCTTTTTGTCTTCATAGTGGCAGCATCGCCGCCCTATTATGTACAACTCACATATCTGTGGGCTGCAGGTCTCTTGGTCCTACCGTAAGGTTCTTTTCAGCCACAGCAACGTTTAAGCGCCACGACCAGCATCACCGACATTGACTGCATCGGTATTATCAGAAGCAAGACTGGGGGGCTGGGCGATACGATACTTGTTGTTAAGTTCCACAATCTTCTCAACTAGGAACTCGCCTGGGAAGTCCATGACGATGATACCGAAACAATCGCCCTCTTTATTCGACAGGTATCCACCCAGGAGTTTGTTCATTCCGACACCAGGATAATTCTGAGCAGCAATGTTGACGGGGCTGACGCCTGAGCTAGCCGTAGTGTAAGTGATGCGTAGCTTATTAGAGTCTTGTGATGGAGACTCGCTAAAATGGGCTTTGATGCCATCCCATTTCATGTCTGAAAACATAGTACCAAGAAAAAACTTGCGATGGTAGTTGGATACCGTACGAGAACTCCAGGGAAGGCCATGGCGCCCGACGGGATCAGTCTCAAAGTCTTGCAGAATGAAGATCTTTCCACGAATCTTGCCAAGAGTTGGTATCGTAGAAATGCCATCCACACCCTCAGAGTAGATAAATTTTGAGGAACGTTGGACAAAAGAGACGCTAGAGTAGAACTGTGTGTCGAAGGCTTTGGCGAAGGTTTTGGAACTGCCAAACATGCCGCCGCTCTGGATGCGTAGAACGATAGCTTCGCGAGGGTTTTTATCCAGGAAGTCAAACATCGTCTCCCAAACATACCCAAGACTGTAACCAGTCTCCACAGGTCCATGGTACACTAGGATGTTCTGTTTATGGTATCTGCATGTAATGTCAATGTACCTGATTCCACCAGCCAGCTGCTTTTCTAACGGCACGTTCTGGCTCTGCATTAGTTTGCTCGTGAGGTCGTACGTCATCGAATTGTGGGTGCCAGGAATGGACAAACTCGAGAGAGGAGTATCATCGGCGATGGTGTCCATCCAGCTGCCAAGGTTGCTGACATCGACATCAAAAGACCAAGGATCATTGATACCGCCGAACACGCCAGCGTAGCTGAAGGCCAGAAAAGGCAGTGTTGCTAAGAGAGAAAATCGCATATCGATAACTTAACCAGATGATTTCATGAAATAGGAGCACATGTAGGTGGTGATTGAAATGATAGAAGAGAGAAGGGTATAGGTTCAGGGCGAAAAGAAAGGATTTAGCGTGTTGAAAAGCAGCCGCGACAGGTATTAATATGTGGACCGTGACTACACTTTGGTAAGCTAGTCTTGCTGAGATCCAAAGTCTGGTTATCAGCATGATGATAGCCCAGTGATCTATTTCAGGAGCCTCCATCGGCCAAGCTAGGACCAGCACCAAAAGCCTCCCATGTCTTGCTGATTTTGCTAGGAGTAGCAATGGCAGATAGCTTCGAAGAGCGGTAATCGAAGAAGATTGAAACCAGATGTTAGATTATAGGCGTTTGTCCGACCGCCTTTACTGTCTACATGGCGTTGTTGAGCCTCTTGTCGAGAGGGACTCCTTGGCTAGCCATAGTCATGATATTAGCCAAGTCAAAGGTAACGAACAATTAAAGGCGTCAAGCAATAGTCAATAGCCAATCACATGTGTTAGCTACTGACTACATACAACCTAAGACCGCCTTCGCATGCTGTGCTTTCGTCAAGAAAATGTTTGGTACAGGTGCCTTCATTACATGTGTAGACTTTCCGAATTTTTCGTCCCTACACGAACCGACTTTTAGGACTGAATAAGTTTGCCAAGAGCAACTTTGGCCATAAATCGTACTGTAAACTTGACATGTCTGTTTTCCAGAACAAACACCCATCGTGATGAGCCGAATGATTTAAATTGAGCCAAGATAGTAGCACCAAGTTCTCGAATCTAAAGAGTTGAGCAAAAAGATGTCGAAATTCTTGCATTTGTCCATAAACAACACAAACATGCACTGTTGCTTAAACAGACACACAGACCCAAGCAATCACATTCAGTAAAAATCCCTTTACGAGCGGTGCACCGGATAATGTTTATCGAGGCTACTCGTAGATTTCCATCCAATCCAGCTCGCAATACCTCGCCTGTTCTCTCGGCTACTAGGCTATTTCCTGTCATTATTATGCCACCAGGCCTAGCTTCACAGGGATATAGCGAGCGCAGGTGTCGCCGAAGAAACTTAAAATTGGCTGCTATTAGTCTGAGAGTGTGATCCTAGGGCTTAGCTTCATGCTCTTTTGTGGCTTGGCCATAGCGTGCTATTGCTCCTGTTTGTAGTGCTAGGTATTGGATCGCCTTTACTCCCGTGCCCATGAAAATGCTAAGATTGCTCCTTCACCTGACAATACACAGGAGATACCAACCCTCATGCAATTCTTGACATTTATGCCCGAGAATCCCGATTTCAAGTTATTGACTAGAATGTTGTTAGTCACTGTGAATGTGTGTCTACGAGTATCATCACGCGGCACAAAGCCTACCTGTTTGCACGAACAGACGGATCGCATGGCTCGCGGTATCTGCGACCTGGATACATTCTGCTGCTCACCACTTCATGCCTGCGATAGTCTTATGTTTGAACGCTAGGTATCGTGTTTTCTCGATGTCTGCCCCTCAAAAAATGTCTCTACCTTACGACCAAATCTTTACATGTGGACACCAAGACTTGTATGCCTGCTACAACCATGTCCAGCATTGCGCTAGTAAAGACTGAACGCCAATTTTGCTCAACTCCTGCTGCCAAGATGCAAAGGCGTCTCAAAACGTTTCTCTGACAGCCCGATGGGGCCCTGAATGGGCAATATGTCAGAACATGGCCAATCTGACGTACAGACAATATGTGACTACAGACCCAGGTACAAATCTCTCATAATAGGAGTCTCCAGGGGAGAGAGGAAGAAGGAAAGTTCCATTGATTCAAGAAACTTCTCGACACAAGGCCCTTGCAGCAAATAGTCGTGCAGATTCCACCGAGAACCTTTTCAAGGAGTGTTTCTTCGCAATAGTTCAACCAGAATTTCTGTTAGTCGTAGGCCTACAAAAGTCACAGTCAAAAAGGAGGTTGAGCTATGTCGTGAAATTGCTTGTATTGGTCGAGTTCTCTTCCTCTTCTTCCTGAGATCCTGGACTATGAGATATTTGTGCTGGAGTTTATAGTCACATTGTTTTGTTCGCACGTCGGCTTAGCCATGTTCTGACACGCTACGACATCAGTGCCGAGGTATTGTCAGCAAGCAAACCACCATTCTCTTTGATGGGCCGACATTTATCTGCATGAGTTTCGACACTCGATGTCTCGGTCAAAGACTAGTCAGCTAAAAGCTAGGTTATGTAGATGTCATCCCCAAGCAGGGGCTCTTGGAAACGGCATGTCTTTGTTATCTGGTCTAATTGAAACGTCTCCATGGGCTTAAGCGGGTCTCACAGTTGTGCCAAGCTAATTTTACAGCGATGAATTGTGTCCCCCTTACACATCTGTGACCTGTAAAATATACACTAATGACATCATGCGGAATCCACTTGACTGATCAGAGCGACGAAAATAGAGATGGGTACAGGGGAGAATCACAATTGGCATGTTCAAACTCATGGCTAGATGATCGATGGCTTTGTGTGATAGGCGAATCCCAGACTTGAGCAAATGGACTTGATGAAAATACAAGGCAGTTGTTGGTCATGAAGCTACAATCAGCCTAATAGGTTACAGGTTCCAAGGTGCAAGATTGTTTTCCTTTGCTACTTTTCTTTTGTGTTCGTTCCACACTATGTTTACTACCGTGTCTTTTGTTTGATGTTTGTTTTTTTTCCTTCTTTCGCCCTTTTGTGCTTCAACCATGGTAGAGCGGAAACGAGCAACAAGTCAACTTGGGAGCAATTGTACTTTGCTCGCCAAAGCTCTACAGTGAAGCTTGCAGAGGCTGAATTCTGTTTGGTAGCCAGTCCGGCGTCGTTTGATCTCTTTGATTTCCGTAGACGGTAAAGATATTCAGGCCCAAGTTCAAATGCCAGGCAGGCTAGTTTACTGCTTTCACTAGGATATTATCTACGATTCACGTAGCCAGTGACAGAACTGGTGTCTAGCTTAAGGAGCCTCCTTTACTAGACAATTCAACATGGGTACCTCTCCCCGAGCTTTAGGCTGTATTAGCAACAACAATACACTGCTTCTCAAGTTATCTCTCAGTGGGACTGTTTTCGTAGTAATGTATTTTTATTCATTTGTATTGCAACCTTTGCTACCTATTCAACAATAACCTCATCATTTCTTTTATGTATCACGAACCTAGATTTGTGGCGTCATATCTTAATACTGGCCAGTGTTGGAGTTAGAGTTGGTGTTAGGGCTGGCGTTGGAACCAGAGTAGTTGGGGGGTGGAGGGGGCTGGCTGTAACCATCGGCAGTCGGAATCACTTCGTAAAACTTGTTGAACTTCAGGATCTGCTCAACAAGATCCTTGCCAGGGAAGTCCATAGAGATGACTCCAAGACGAGCCCTCTTGAATCCGAAGACGAAGTCATTAGAACTGCCCCTCTTGGTCTCCTTCAGGAAGCTGCCAAGACGGCCATTCATACCAGGATCAGACGCATCGCCGGCGGCAATGCTGATGGGCTTGGAACCAACACTGACAGTCATGTCAGTGACGTAGAGCGTATCGGCGCTCTTTCCGGAAAGACCTTCAATGTGCTTCTTGACGGTGTGCCATTTAGCGCCCACCAACAACTTGCCAATTCCAAACTTGAAGTGGTGGTTAGAGATAAGAGGAGAGCTCCAGGGGAAGCCAAAAACGCCGGTGGGCTTAGTATCGAAGTCCTGCAAGATAAAAAGCTTGCCACGGACTTGACCAAGAGTCGGGAGAGTAGTGCTTGCAGGAGTACCTCTATTGTAGACATACTGGGCAGCGCGATCGCCAATAGGAGTTCCAGGTGTCAAGTATCCCTGAAGCAAGTCCGTGAAGGTCTTGGACCTGTTAAGTAGGGTGCTCTTCTGGATGCGTATGATGACAGCTTCACGGCAGTGTTGATCGAGGAAGTCATAGATGGTAGTCAAGACCTCCTCGAAGTTGTAGCCAGTCTTGCTGTTTCCGTGGTATACTAGCAGACTATTATCGGTATTCTGTAGGCTGATGTCGATGTATCTGATACCACCAGTAAGCTGCTGGGCCAAAGGCGCGTTCTGGCCCTGCAGCAAGCTGTTGTCTATTTTGTCTGTCATGGAATTATGGGTTCCGGGGATAGACAGACTTGACAGAGGCGTGTCGTCCTTGATGGGATCCATCCAGTCAGCGTACTGGCCAGAACCAACATCAAAGGACCAAGGGTCATCAACGTTGTTGAAGTTGCCGGCATGAGTGAAGGCTAGAGAAGCCAGGGCTGCTAAGAGAGAAAAGCGCATATTGATAACAGGGTCAAAGCAAGTGCTAGTACTATAGAGGCTCAAAGATAGGTAGTAGACGAAAGAAGGGAAGAAAAAAGGGAAGAAAGAAGACTAGAAACAAGACTAGAAAGAAGACAAGAAAAGAGACTGGAAAGAAGACAAGAAAAGAGACTAGAAAGAAGAGACTAGAAAGGAAACAAAAAAGAAGGTAATAAAGAAGACAAGAAGAAAGAAGATAAGAAGAAAGAAGAGGACTGGTCAAGATGTGTTGATGAGGGAGAAAAGAAGATGTACAGCTTTGGACAGCGGGCATGCCATCATATTAATAGTCGGGATCTGGCCCGGCTTTGGCAACCTCACGTCGCTGAAGTCTAAAATCTAGTGATAGACATCATGATAGCCTAGCACTACACACAAGAAGCCTTCGTTTGGTGGGCTAGAACCCGAATGAGGCTGTTGTCGCTCCTCTCTTTCTATCTCCGAGTGAGAATGAACAAAGGGCCTATGATTAGCTGGCATGAATCCTTGGAATGCCTCGAAAACCTTCAAAACATGGTGTAGCTGTCATTAGTGCATGTCCATTCTAGCATTTTTTCATGCTACGGCACATGCACATCCTAGAGTAAACATTTCTGCTTGGAACCCCCTGGCTGTTTATTTATACTTCCATCCTTCGTAGCTACGCCCAAGCTAGGACCTCACACAAGAACACCACGTTAGTCAGGTTACCCTCATATATGTGAAGACTTGGTAAAAGTCTTTTGTCCATCCATATGTAGCATGGAACTGCGCCCTGGCCATAGCTCATGGTGAAGGTCATGTAGCTCTTTTTTTTTTCTTTTTTTTTTTTTTGGCTCAGATTGCTGTCTAGTAGGTGGTTTCGCTTACTTGCCCTTGGCTTGCGCCCCTTGTGCCTTTTTATGTAATCTCTGCTAAACTTTGACACTCCAGTAGTTTGGCTTATAGAAACATAGGTTTTTCTAGAAAAAAGGTTGTTTATAGCTAACACATCTAGTCGAACGCTTTTTTGACCGTTGCTACTTTAAACATTTCAGTTGTCAAGTGTTTGCTAAAACAACTAAAGATTAAACAAGCTTTGAAGTAGTCTATGTCAGTAACCCAAGCTAGGATTGCTGGCTTTGATCTGGCTCGGCTGAACGTTAGGGTTAGAAATAGACATAAAGGGAGACATAAGTCGGTTGTGATGCACTCTTCAAGGAAGAATCAGATTGACACAATCAATGTGAAAAACCACACATTTCTTCTTCTCTTCATTCTAGGACACTCAGTACGTCCTTCCAATTTCCACTGTTAGCTTAGGCTGTTTTATTTCTCCAGTCTCTCAACACATTTTCGCGTTGTGGCTAGCCTTGTGACATATGCCAACACTTGATTTCAGGTGGTGGGGGGAGAGCTCTAATCATGTTGATAATGAGAAAAATTCAACGCTGATTTGTAAGAGAAGTCATTATTTTTGGCAGAAAATACGTTTTGGGCTTTGGTAGTTGTAGAGATTTGGCCACTAAGCCGGATGGAAGCAGACTTCTGGGGGAGCTTCTGTTGAAGCCCGGATAAACTGACAGAACAGTGTTCTTATCAGAAAGGTCATGATATAAGGAAAAGGGGTAATGAAACTTGGGAGGGGGAAAAGATGAAACCGCAAGGAAACGTAATAGAAATACTGGACCTATATTCTCACAGTAGTAGAAGTATTGTCATCTGAAGTTCTTCTAATTTTAGTCTGTCCGTGCCTGCCAGCCAGTGGCCCGGTAGACCGACCATTCGCTTGATGTTTATCACGTTCTAGCATACTGACCTTTCGTAGTAATAATGACATGGAAATCGACAAGGCTTCCACTGAGAAACAAGAAATGGAAAGTGAAGGGATAGTAAAAGAAGAATCAAAGAAAGATGAACGAAACAGAAAACTGAACTGGAATGTTCAAGTGTAACACAATGCATTGCTCCTATCTTTATACCATGCACCACCACCCTTTCGACAAGCTAAAAGAAATTACATCAAAACTCAGTGACTTCACTAACACCTAATTCGGCTAAAATAGAAGTCATTTGCGAACTGTCACCTCATTTAAGTTTGCCATTGATTTGTCTATTGAATCTTGGCTTTTTTGGTCAGTCTCCAAGGCCTAGTGGTTCGCTGAGGTGGTATGCTTTCCTCTCTAACTTCAAAAACTGAAGCAGGCTTTGATTCTGACCCCGACTGCTCTGAAGAGCTGTCATTTACCACAACAAGCGTCTTTTCACTTTTTTTTCCGGAAACATATCTCCAGCCACTAGAAATTCTCTTAGAATTACGAAGCGATTGTTGAGATTAGACATGGCCTTCCTCTTCTTCCCTCTTTTCAGACGAGCCAGTTCTACCTCCAGACCAGCAATCCTCATGGTACACGTCGTCACCATCTGCTGCTGTGCCTCAACCCTTTTAGCTATCACGATACACTGTCTCTGCCTCTTTAGTATTGTATTAAGCGTAAGATCACGAATTTGGACGCTAGATTTGGGTGTATCATCCAACCCGAAGCATGGCACCCGTCTTGGAGTCCTTTTCAGACCGTCATTCGGCCTATCCTCGCCGATTTCTGGATACCATGGAGCTTTGGCTCGAGAAATTGGCCATTTCACCTGGTCATTCCCACTTCGCGAGCCTTGGCATAGGCTCTGATGAATTTGAACTTATCCATTGAAGCAGAATCAGTCAGGAAAGTGAGCTTTTCCAGGTCTTGGCTGTTTGCAGCCTTGGTGGCATTAAATGCTTCATTGTCTAAGTACTGAAGACCATGGCAGCAATGTGCTGGAAGGTGGCAACAGTAAATATTATTCAAAAAGCACGTAGCCATCCATTCCTCTTGGTCTTAAGATCCGAGTGGCGATCAATGAATCTAGCTACCCAGTTGCGTCCGAATTTCGGTTAGTCGCCTACTTGTCTTAGCATTCCCATAACGCAAACACAAATTTGATTGTGGGACGGGGCGTACCCCAGAGACTCCTCACAGAGGATCTAGAAAGCTGGGCTGTCTTCTTGAGATAGCCTTCATTCTTTTCGAGATGTGTGTAAATAAAAGTCTCAAGTCTTGGTGGGTGATTGTTTTTCTTGCCTGACGAAAGGGTGGTGGTGCATGGCACCTATGGTACCTTTTAATCAAGTTTCCAACATAACGCCGTTGAGACACATGCTTTTGTTCCTTGCGTGCGTAATTTCGGATGCCAACTGTAGAAAATTTGATAGAAGGTGTCCAGATCCGCGTCCTAGACTATGTGATGGATTTCTTGTTTCATTTGTCATTTGAATGGCGAGACTCTGTACCCATGGCGCTCATCAAGGGCACTTTTATGGTTAGGTTGTCCGCATCAAGATTTTAAATAGATGGTCAAGGCAGACAAAGACGTAGCTCTGTTCAAGTCTTCTATTTTTTCAACTGGTATTACTATCACATAGTGCAACATTCTTCACGTTAAACGATGTATCATTCGCCACTATAACATCAGTTGAGACATTGTCGCTGGATGTCTAGGAGTTAGCTAGCAAAATTGGCGACTCGCACAAGACTACAATGTGCTCATCCTATGATGAGCTTACATGTAAGTGTGTATGTTAGTAGTACCATGAAAGGGGGAGGATGTCGAACAGACTGACCCAACATAGTTTTCGTTGATTTTGGTACAACATTTATTCTCACAGAAAACAGGTAGTCCGTGAAGAAAACCATGCATTGATAATTCCAGGAAAACAATTAACCGCAGTCAGCTCCTTCAAGTGACTAGTACGCCTTTCGTGGTATTCAGGCAGATTTGTCCTGGATAAACTTTTTCCCTTTGCAGTCCCTTCTGACGTATCCCGTGATTAAAATCACAACTAGAGACAAACCCTCGTGAAGGACTGTGTCGTTCATTCCAAGCCCATAGCGGGAGCTTGCACCAGCCTCCGTCCCGAGGGGTTATCTCTACGGATAATACACGAGAGGTAGGCCTCACAGGAGCCCAATGCTAACATGTAAGCCAACACCATCAAATTCGGATCACATGAAACGTTGTTATGTTCCACTTATAGCCATCACACCATTTTTTGGGGCATGCAGTAAGGGCGGCTAAAAGCCACTATGAAACTAATGGGATAGCACACGGACGACTAGAGAATAATGCAGAAATGTGGGATCAAGGGCTTCTTAGAAAAACGGAGGGCGCAACAGACTAAAGATGGCTATAGGCAACAATCTTCAGTCACACTAGGGCTCACGCTAGGTTTTTGAATCCAAGTGTTGCAACTTGGCCCAATAAAAGCATACGAGCCAGGAGAACGCAGTCAAGATGGTAGTTTCTACATGTACGAGGCAGTAATCTAGAAAATAAGAACTGTGAAAAACAATGCCCTACATCCCCATCTATGGATGCTTTCATGGCATCTATGAATCATGTTCTCCTGGTCTGTGTTCATGCTTAAGCCAGACTGTGGGCAGATTATTCTGCCTGTAACCTAGATCAGGACTACCAGGATACCTGACCCTGACCTAGCCCAGCTGAGCGTTAGGGCTAGCACCAGACATAGAGGGCCCCCTCCCAAGGCCCATGTGTTTGGCCGAGATAGACATGGTAGCTGTTGTGAACTGATCCCCTTCCCTGATCCCACCCATTGTGGTGTATTAGTAAAGGACCAAGTTTTCTATTTCTGACTGAGTAAGCCCGCAAAGCATTATATGTTGTGTGCTTACCTGATGTTCTACCGAATAGGGGTAGATTCTCCACAACATTCCCCCAGATTCAACACTATTCGGAGCTCATGACGTTCGGGGCGGCGTTCACGTTGATTTGTGATCTAAATGCGTTGAACTTCATAGCCGGTAAAGGCTTTGTAAGTCCGTCAGCCAGCATTTTATCCGTAGTTGCGTATGTGAGCGTAATTTGGCCTTCGCAGATCCATTCCTTGATTGCATGGTATCTACGTCAATGTGCTTGGTCTTTGAACTGGTTCTCAGGTTTCCTGCAATTTTCAATGCGGCTTGATTGTCTCTGTACATCAAGGTGTCGTTTCTCGCTTTTATGATCAACGTAGTTTGACTGGTAGCTGGAGCCATTTTCATTCGTCCGATACACCATTTCACAAGTCTGTTCAGCCAAATTCCGTTCTTTGCGCCGGGGGTGAATCCGATATATTCGGCTTCAGTAGTTGAAGTTGCTACACTTCGTTGCTTTTGAAATTTCCAATGTACCGGGCCGTTTGCCAGCATGTAGATCATGCCTGATACCGATCTTCTGTCCTTAGAGTTCGCATAGCCAGCGTCGGAATATCCCACTAGGAACTTATCCATTCCCCCACGGCGCGGGACTGCGAAATCAATGCCGTGTCTATTGATGTTCCGTAGGTATCTCGCCACGCGCTTAGCTGCGTCTAGGTGTCTTTCGGCTGGGTTCGAAGCGTGTTGTGATAGGGACGATGTGGCGAATGCAATGTCTGGCCTCGTCATGACACTTGAGTACAAGGCCTTGTTCAGTTTCCATGCTATGCCACTTTTGTGGGGTGACGGCGGCGGAATCAAGTGAATGATTTCGCCTAGCTCAGCTTGTGCAAATGCGCTCGTCGCGTCTATCTTGTCACATTCCAGATTCATTGCGCATACAATGGCAAAGAAGATTCCGGTGGTTGCGGTGTTATGGGCTGCGCGCCCTGGTCATGTGATGTCTGACGCATTCTGGATTCACGCACGCAAGGAACATTTACTGGTTGACTACACATGGGTTGCGTTGTGGTTTTTCTTCTTCCTTTCGACTTTCTTGTCTTTTTTCTTTGGATTAGAATTAATAAATCGTGTCAAGGTAACTTTCGTGAGCGTTTACTATCGTGCACCGACAACAGCGGGACGAGGGGTTGAAGCACATGTTTCATGGAGGTTGTAAATTTAGATGGTTGTTTTTTGTTAACTAAGATTGTTGATGTATATTGTCTTTTGTTAAACTTGTTTTATTAAGGGGAAAGGTTTTCTCTGTTAGGACACATCGTGTCAAACGTAACTACCTCACGTATTTACCCGATGTTCATCCGGATAGTGGCGGAATATCCACAACATTCCCCCAGATTCGGCGCTATTCCGGGGTTCCATTGCTTATGTTATCCGGTACCGATCGGACGTTTATGTTCGACCGAAAGGTGTTGAACTTCTGAGCGCTCAGTGGTTTGGTAAATCCGTCTGCCAGCATCTCTTCGGTTGTGACATAATCCAGCTTAATCTTCCCTTCGCGTATCCATTCCTTGATTGCATGGTACTGCACATCGATGTGCTTGGTTCTGGAGCTGGCTCCCAAGTTGTTTGCAATCTTCAGAGCTGCTTGGTTATCGCCGTAAATCAGCGTGCTGCTTCTCAGTCTGATGGGTTGGGCCGATTGCTTCATGATGCTCTCTGATTTCAACATTTTGAGACACCATTTTGTCAACCTGTTTATCCAGATGCCTTCCTTTGCACAGGGGGTGAATCCGACGTATTCTGATTCCGTGGTTGATGTGGCTACACTCCGTTGTTTTTGCGATTTCCACAGGACCGGGCCACCGGCGAGCATGAAAATCATGCCTGACACTGACTTCCTGTCTTTGGAGTTTGCGTAGTCGGCGTCGGAATATCCTGTCAAGATTTCATTCGTTCCCCCACGACGTGACGAGTCAAATTGCAAACCTAAGGATGCGGTATCTCTGAGATATCTGGCTACACGCTTCGCTGCTTCCAAGTGTCTCTCTGCAGGGTCTGAAAGATGTTGTGATAGGGATGATGTAGCAAATGCAATGTCCGGTCTGGTCATGACGCTTGGATACATCAGTGTGCCTATGAGTGATTGGTATACACTCTTGTCCACCCCTTTCTCTTTGGGACGTCTCGGTTCCAGCGTCTCCCAGGAACTGATCGGGGCATTGATCGGTCGTGCCCTGCAAGCGGTCATGTCGAAGTCTTCAGCCATTTTCTGGATGTATCCGGTTTGGGTTAACCACATCTTTTGGTTCGTTTTGTCCCGGATAACTTCCATGCCTATAAATGACCTCAATTCCCCCATGTCCTTGATCCCAATCGTCTTGGATAGGTCTTCGATAAATTCCTTTATCTTCATTCCATCTGACCCTGCGACTGCGATGTCGTCCACGTAGATCAACACCATGATTCCCCCATTTGGGTCCACCATGATGCATTCGTCCTCTGCACATTGTACCAGTCTGAGCTGGGATAGGCATCTTACTATCTTGTTGCGCCATGCGTATGAAGCTTGTTTGAGACCATATAACGCTTTGTTTAATCTCCAAACCATGCCCTTTTCTTGCAGTGGCGGGGGTGGGATAAGATGCACAGTCTCTTCCAGCTTGGCTTGCGCAAATGCATTTGTAGCATCTACCTTTTGACACTCCAAGTTCAGTGCGCATACGATGGCGAAGAAGATTCTCGTTGTCGCTTGCCTTGGTGTTGGTGCATAGGTCTCATGATAGTCAACTCCACGAATTTGTCTAAAGCCTTGTGCGACCAGCCTTGCCTTGAATTTCTCGGGTTGGTTATCGCTGCTTGGTTTGATTTTGAACACAAATTTGGTGTTGACAAGTTTCATGCCCTTCTGGAATGGAACACTCGTCCAGGTATTGAATTCCCGCAATGTTCTCAACTCTGTGTCGATTGCCTGTCGCCACTTTGGTGCGTGTGTGGGATGGTTCAGTGCCTCTTCGTATGACCTTGGTTCGCGTTCGGTGATTCTTGCCATCATCGCTCTGATGCGTTTTGCTATTGGATTCCCATCGTCCTCTTGGCCATTTTGGATTTCAATGTATGGCCGTTTCAATATGCCCTTCAGGTATAGATCTTTCAGTTTCTCATTGATCCTTTCTTGTACCTTGTCTGGATTGTCTCCGTTCATAATCTCCGGTCCCTGCTCTGAGATTACTTCATGAGATTTCTCGGTGTCGATATCCTCATTTGGCTCCTCGAGTTGTGCGTCTTCAACTGCCGATGCATCATCCTTCTGGTCATCGATGTCCAAGTTCATTTCGTTGTCGGGGGTGTTGGTGCTATGCTGTGATTCTGGTTTGTCGACCTGGGTCTCGTCTTTGGGTTCCTGGTTGGGTCTCCCTCTTGGTGTAGGCAGGTAGGTACTCATCTCTTCCTGTTGGGTGTGTCTCTGGTTTGTGGCCTGTTCCACTGAGGTATTTTTAGGGTTCAATCTTTCCCTGGCTGCCTTGGTCGACTTCAGAATGGTTCCTCCTGGCGTGTCTTCAAAGAATTGGAGAGACTCCGTGACTCGGGTTTTTGCTTTTTCTACGTCCCAGCACATGTATCTCCCACTGATGTTCTCATCTATCAGCAGTAAAATGCCTTCTTTGCCACGAGTTTCCAGCTTGTTCTTCTGCTCGACTGCAGGATTCTTGTTGTATGCATTGTGAAAGATCACTTTACATCCCCATCTATGAATGTGCATAGCCTTTGGAGCTATGGAGAAGAATAGCTCGAAGGGGGATTTCGAGTTTTTGATGCTCGCCCTGT
>JAZBQP010000249.1:0-37474 GCA_038407015.1 Ceratocystis ficicola | reverse complement strand
AAAGATAACGGATCATGAGGCCTGTCAGCAAGACTAGGCACATGCAGGTGCAAAAAGGGCACACATTAGTGGGAGCAGAGAAAACCAAGGAAGAACAAATGGACAAGCTCATCCTAGTCAGTTGAAGCTAGGAAAAATAACCTTGGTGAAGGAGCAGGCAGAGCGGGCGCATTACCTGTTGAGAACGGGGGTGCTGTGTTGCCAGCCAGCTAATGTTGGCTGATAAGGTCGGCTATGGGAACCCCGTATATTCATGCTTGTTCCTGTTGCTTTTTGCTTTTGCTTTTTCTTAGTGCATTACTGCTGATTGCAGCAAGTGGCCGCCTAGCCGGTTGACGCCATGCTCCTACGAGCGAGGGCGCAGGGCTAGCTGATGAAACAGACGGGCTCTGAGCAAATAGGGCTTGTGTAAAGAGTCAAGATCAGAATAGGCAGTCGAATGTAGGGCTGTGGTTGGCTTCTCTGAATGTTAAACTGTAAATATGCGTTGATATGCGTGCGGTGCATACAAGCCCTGGAGTATTGGGACGTGTCGATATCGGAACGAGACGTAATGTTGTCTTTTGTCGGAGTTGCTTGTTGAAGAAGGCCTTGCCTACCTGTTTCGGAAGCTGCTATTAAAACAAGGCAGTTTCCATCTCAGCTTCTTTGCTGTATTTCCCTATTTGTCCCGTGGTGAGCCAAGCTACACTATCTTCGTCTTTATATTTCTTCCATTCTTTTTTTTTATACTCTCTTTCCTTTCCATTACATTTTTCATCTCTTTTATCATCCAACGTCCCCCGGACTGGCTTGCCCTCGCCGGTTTTGCCTCCTGTTTTTCCGGACTTACAAAATTTTCCGTCATCTTCCACGTTCCTCTTGGTTGGTTCTAGACTTTCCTTCTCCGGCCAACTTCTGACTATTTCCCTTCCTGTTCTTTGCCTTCGTTTCTCTTTCACGATCGGCCCTTAGAGCGTGCAAGCCGCTATTTTCCTGCTCCGTATTTTTCCTTTATCACCGCGTGACAGGGTGCTCTTACGCTACTTAAACCTTAGCACCAACAAGCTCACTGCTAGCAGCTTGACGACTTGGGCCTAGAAGGGAGTTTCGATTAATAAATCTTTGATCAAGCGACCGATATCTGAGAGCCAAAGACTACAACACTTCTTCCATTAGTCAACTCCTAAGTCATACCATACAGCTTGAAGTCTCCTTTGCGCTCCGGGCTTTTAGTATTTTATCCTTCACGACCTCCGTGCGTCCTTCCTTTGGCCTTTTTCCGTCCCTTTTTTCCAGCTGAGTCCAAATTTGTACTAGCACGAGAAGAGTCTTCATATACCATATATGCTTGTTTTCTGCTTTTTTTTCCTTTCCAAGTACAACACCCTTCACGCCAAGGAAGAAAAAAAAGGCTTGGGGATACCACCTTCAAAATGAATGCCCAAATATCTATCATTGCAAGTCTTTCACAATCACCTACACCCATGTCTATGCTTGTGCTAACCAACTGCCCTCTAGGATGGCACCTATTCTTTGATTCACATTCCCCTGGACATTTACTCGTCACTACTCCAGCCCATTCTTCGTACACTGCTGCCCCAAACCTATACGGTTCGTGTAACTGCAGAAGGGCCAGACTTTAGCCCTGGTGGCTTGACACATGGACAACATGGCTTCCTCAATATCACCGTAACACCTTTAGAATGCTCTATTGTGTGCCACCATGAGTGGGCCCGAAATGTCTTCATGCCCGTCATATCTACACTACCTGAAGGAAGGACTGGGCAAGTCACCATTTCGAAAGACACATACATGGTCCTGTCTGTCATCAGTGCCGGGATGGATGCTGCAAGTCGCGTAATGGAACTCACCTCTCCGCTCGCTTTAGCCGGTATCCCTATTTTCTTCATCACTACCTATTACTCTGACTTTATTTGTGTCCCTACCAAGGAGCGCCACAATGTCAACTCGACCTTGCTTGCTCATGGGTTTCAACTTTCCAGTGAAAATGGATCTAGCTACGTACCTCCGGGCTTTCTTGGCTATCCTAGTAGTGCCAATAGTGCTGAAGCCCCCAGTCCCACGTCCGACTCTTCTCCTGGAACACCGCTTCCTAGTAATGTCGACGAACTAACGAGTCGCACTTTCGACCTTCTTCGAAAGCGTGCGGTAGTTCCGTATGCAGAGGTTGATTTAGAGCTGGTTCAATGCTCGGGTCGTGACCATGAAATGCAAAACTCCGAACTTCGTGCGCCAGCCCATGCGATTCATGGTCGCCGCGGAAGTGCTCCACGTGGTTGGATCGATACTGCCGACACTTCGCTATACACGGGTATTATTTCTGCGTTGGTATCTCATCCTAGGTTTTGCTCGGTGACGCTTGCCCAGGAAGACCCACCATCCCTTCTCCTTGACCGCAAACTGCTTCCGTTTTTTGGAAACTCACTTGTAGGCGATTTTGAATCCACCATGACTCCCATCTTTCTCGATTTGGCCAATTTGCCGACAGAAGTCACTGGTATTGTTTGCGGTGTTGCGGGGCGGTTATTACATGAAATGAAGATGGAGAGCAGCTCAGAGCTGTCATATCTTTCAACAGCAAAGGCCGGCTCGGTTATTTTGTCCGAGATACAGGCAAAGCGAGCACTGGAAATACTCAAGTCAATTGTCGAGTGAAAGTCTTGCAAGTCATGGGTCGGGTCCACTGGTGTTTTGTTAATGCAACAATGCATGGCTTTTGTGTTTTGATTTCAGCATCTGTCTTCTTTATTTAGCGCAAGATATTTAGGTTTATATATGTATATACATGTATCATGACGTCATGAGTGAGAAGCAACAATTTACTCATACTCATGGGACATACTGTGCAAGTATACGAAGTGGCTATCTGAGACTGTCCATGCAACCTTATTCTTAAATATCACACTATCACGATTTGTGGGATTCACCACCCTGTGGCATGCTATGACCCAAGCATTCCGCTTTTATCTTTTCTTCTTAGAAGTCTCCTTCTCCTCAATAAACCCTCCTCTTACCAATGCATCCCTCCCAGCGTTGTTAATCAAGGCAAAGCGTCTCGGGCCCAACTTCAGCCCGCCGTACCACCGCGTAACGACCACCACAACATTCCACACATCTGCAATCTGCATCAGGTGTAATAATCGCCCGCCAGCCGCTGTTTCGCCGTCATCATCACAGTCCTGGTATACAGCGCCAGGCTTCCCACTACCATCAGTTGGCCCACGTACCCGCCATGCCGTGATATTGTGCGTCGCTGAGCGTACCTTTTTGTCGCTAGCGAGAAGGTGTGCGATGTACTGAGCCGCTAGTGTAGGCGAATCGACACGCGCTGCGCGGGCAAGAAAGGTGGATTTATTTTCCATGAAAGGCATCGAAAGAGTCCATGGCGGTGCAGGCCCGGCGAGGTCCACTGCTATGTCTTCTGTTTGCGTGTGCCGCTTAGACTGCCCCTCGCCTTCACTTCTCACTTCCTCGTAGAGCCCCTCTGCGGCCTCCAACTCAGCTGCCTTTTCAGCAGCAGCCTCGTATTCTAATAGCCGTGAGAGTTCCTCGAGGGCATCAAATAGGCAAACCGCCCCCGGGACGTAAGAAGTCCCTAGAGCTTCTTGAAATAGACGGACATCGCGAGCGCCAGAGCCTCGCTTATTAAGGTCGCCTGCACTATGGAGTCCATTTATTATGGGTGGCTCTGTTTCGGGGTATGTTTCGTGGAATGTCATGCGCAGAGAAGAGTTGGTAGTAGGGAGAGTCAATATATAAGAGGTGGAAGACGACCCAGACATTGGGGCAATAGTCTTGTCTCCATAGATGGAGTTTATAGCCTCTATCTCGTCTATGAAATCTTCAGACATATTTCAGGGCAACTGAAGAAAATTGGGCTAGATTTCCACGGCGATATTTCACAAGACGGTAGGAGCGCAAGTCCACACAATGTCGTGATGATCTAAATGTGCGAGAATGTATGCATACTTTTAGTACCCCCCACCCCAGCCAAATACTGCTGAGTAAGCGGTCCGCTTTATTCCAACATTTAATCAGTGCACACAACACACCACCAATCATGCGTTCAACTCTGGCTTTGCTTTTGATAACGTGATATTGTTCTTCTCATCAACTATTTGAAGCATTCCACCTCTATATCTGCCTGCAGAAACCGACAGAGCAGCTCTCGCCAGACCTTACCTACCCAGCTTATGATGCACATATTACCCTACGGGGGTAGCTTAGCGACGCTTGATGGTTGAGCGATGGTAGGCACAACAAGACTCTTGTAGGAATACAGGCTCTCTTCTTTTGGCATGAAGCCATAACGACCCTCACACAACGCTCTCCTACCTTTCGTATCCCATGCCTAAAACTTCTCCGGCGCATCTACATCACGCTCTCAGGAACAATAACATTAACCTAGGGCTGAACTGCATAGCGTGTCCCCCAGCCAAGATGCACCACCGATCATCAACTAAGAGAGAGAAGAGCGGCAATACCAGCCGATTCGATTTGTTTTAGTAATGTTGGCCGCGTTGAAGCGTGTGGGAAATTTGGTAGTTTTATAGCATCTAAATCTCGACGTTGATGCCTCGGAACTTCTTCCCGACAAATCAGCTAGCCTATTTGCATCACGACGAGCTTGATCGGTCATCTAAGGGAATCTTGCATAAACAGAAATGCTTCCACTTACTACATCTGGCACTCTTCTAAACTTTTAATGAGCGGCACTAAAGTTGAAAAAATCCATCATGGCGGGACTTGCTCAAAGTTCTAGCCTTCAGTTTGCGCCGTAATCAACCGTCTTCAGTTCTTACGCAACGACAGAGATACAAGTTGTCGTACTAGACGTTGTCCTTTGCTCTAGAACTACTATTCTAGGATACAACAGCCTTCACTAATGCCGGAATACTCTTTCTAATTGCGTCGGCATGGACGTCAACTAGGCTTCTTTTCCTTGGATTGCTTATTCTTCATGCCTATTGGGAGACTCAGATTCAAACCACCATCAAAACTTGGATCATCGAAATTAGACAACGGTAGATGTTCAGGACAATCTAGTGCAGCCGTTCGCGTCAGCCAAGTCGGATAAAAGCCGCTATTTCCCGATAACAACTCCCAGTAGGTCGGGAAAACAATTATTGCAAAACAATTAGCTGCCGCAAGCTCCCAAAATACTTATAAAATAAACAAAACACTAACGAGCTATTTTGCAGTCTCAATATGGATCCACTTTTAACATCACAGCCCTTGTTTGTATGACAGCAGAAGTTTCGTAGCTAATTTCATTTCATCAGGTAAAGAGCGTTTGTTTAGATACAGGGATAAATAATGTACATCATGGAAGAAACGAAGGACGTGAAAGACATAAAGAAGGAAAGAAAAAGAAAAGATAGAAAAAACAAGGAGAAAAGCCGACCAGCAGCTTTGCAAGCTTGTATCCCTATCCTTGGCCTCAAGCCGAGAAGCCTACCATCTTAGCACCAATCCGGAGCGCCCGTTTGACACCAGATCCGGAAGCCTTGTACACGAAATCCTTGCTCTTGCCCGGAGTGCACACAATGCCCGAAGCTAGCTGGGTTACAGCAGACCATTCCCCGCTAGCACAGCGCTGGAAGCTGCTTTCTCCTATGCAATTCCACACGCCTTCCTGGCTGAAATCACAAGAAGTTCCCGCCTCGTAGGCGGAGTCAGACACGACATTGGATGTCGGAGTAGGAGTCGGCGAGTAGTAACTCATGGTAGGAGTAGCAGTAACCTTCACATCAGACACAGCCAAGAAGAGACCACCAGAAGGGTTATACTTGGTAGGCACGGCCTGCGAGCCGCCAGAAGGGGCATTAGTAGGCACACCATAGCTCGGGGCTGTAGAGTCCTGGGCGACCTGTGTAGGATATGAAGGGGCAGTCCCAGCAGGGAGAGAAGAAACGGCCGGCCCTGTGAAGGCTGTGCATGTTCCGACAAGGTTACCCCAAGCTTCAGTGGCGCCATTGAACAGCTGCAGGTTTAGGCCGGGATCCGGGTACTGGAGGTCAGTAGCCGGCGGGGTGCTGCAGCCGTTGCCAACGTTTGCTACTACCATGTTAGGAAGGCTATCGTACACTGACTTGTCACCGCCAGTTCCTTCCAGAGTAGCGAGGGCACAGTTCATGTACATTTCTCTGTTGCCCAGTTTGTTGAACCAAGTCAATGCCAGCGTGTATTGGCCAGGCTCAAGACCTTCTGGGATGGTGAAGTTGTAGGTGTAAGGGTCAATGTAGTTGGGATCCTCGACAGGGAAGTTTCCTGCCTGGTCTTTGGCGGGGCATCCGCCCTCGAACGAGGTGATGACTTTCCAAACCGAGTCCTTAGTTGGTGGGCGATCGTAGGTTAGAGATACCTGGCAAGAGCCACCAGCATGCACAGCAGATCCCAAAAAAGCTAGATGGTTGTCATTCGAGCCAAGGGAGTACTTGTTTTCCGTTGAGCCACTGCTGTACTCATAACCATTGGAGCCAAACTTGCAAGGAAAGTCACTTCCATCAGCGGCTAGGGGGAAGTTGTTCATGCTCGCAGCGTTAATGGGAACTGGAGAGGTTATCTTCATATGTGCCGAGGCTGTAGAAGCCACAGCCAGCATGGCAGCAAAAAGAGCACTGAAGGGCGTCATTTTGATTGGCGAACTGAAGATGTTTTGGAAATGTTCTTTCGGGGCAACAGCACACCAACGCTTGGATATCAAAAGAAGAGAAAGAACAAGAAAAACTTCAGGAACTATCGAAGCTCTAGAAGCAGGAGACTGTCGAAATAGAAAGACCTATGAGAAAGGAATGGCAGTATATGACCAGGTCGTCAAGACTGGTGGTGTGGAAAAAGAAAATGAAGAAAAAAAGGAAGGGAAAGAGAGCGTAAGTCGTCAAGGCTAGGAGCCCAATGAAAGATACGAAAAGAAGAAAAGAATGAACGAACAAGACAATTATGTCTTCAACATGTGAGTTTGTGTGAGAAATGTAGTCCAAACGAAAAAAAGAAGAGAAGGACGAGGGTAGACTGTTCCTCTTATATTGAGGTTAGAACGCAGCAGCACAGCAAAGGTCAGGAGACATGGCAATCCAACACGACATCCCAAGGCACACTCCAGGTTGACATAAACGACATCCCAAGAGCCTGGGGATCACAGGAAGAGACACCCGAGGCCACCCATAGAAGGAAGGGGAAGGCGAGCCAGCATCTAGGGGTTGTGTAAATGGCTCAACATGGCAAGTCAAGGATCCCATGCAAGTAAACTATCTAGTAACAGCGTTTATCTCCACCTATTTCCCCCCCTTCTCTTGACATGGCTTCCATTGGCTCTCCATGAATCTTGAGTCCATAGGGATGCATCTAAATCAGTAACTATAGCAGTTTAGGAGGCTTCGGAAAGCGCTTGAAGAAGATGTCTTTTCACTGGAAACGCTGAGAATAACCAATGAGTGAAACAGGCATGTTAAAAACAGGCATATAGACGTCAAGGGGCAAGGCTAAAAGAAGCAAAAACGGAGCTTGCAGCCCCAAAACACAGACATACTAGGAGTTGCCGTGCAGGGCATAAGCTTCACCAGAAGCCATAGGCTCTAAGTGGCTCTAGGACTAACCGTCAGAGTAAGCTCAGCCCATTCACCGCAGCGACACGCCGCAATGTCATGAATGTCTTAACCTCTGGATAACTCTGCGCCGTAGCGTACTTCTCCCTCAACAGGCTCACACTTTTCAAGTCAAAAAAAAAAAAGGTCCCTGATCGCTAAGAGGACTCCCTCCCTCCCTTTGGCTGTGCTCTACATGTGCCTAAGGACAAGGATCAGGGTGTACTTAGCAGTGACATAAGGCCAAGTAGGTAGTGACTAGCATCAAGCCAGCAAGTTTTTGACTTTTCAGCAGGCACCTCAGCCTAGACATCATGATGCTATGGGTGAGGCAGCCTGTATGGGCTTAGTATATACATATAAGTGCGTGTGTGTGCACGCCCATGTATATGTGCCTCTATGCCATTTGTCGGTGTGACATATAAATTCCCAGCATGCCTGGAGTTTTTGTCTATCCACGCTTCGTGCACGATAGTACAATTCCTATCTTAAGTATCCTTCCCTACCCCTCCACCTCCTCTCTTCCACTGCAAGCTCCTCTTTCCTCCTGAAAAGTACGTGCACAACATGGCTGGTGTAGCACTTGGGAATGCCCGACTGGACTTCACAGGGGGCAAGCAACCTCGTAATTATCGGAGACATCTATCAACCAGCCTTTCGTAGCGGGGGCTCTTCCAAAAAAGAAAGGGAAAAAAAACAAGCTTTTTCACGCACAGGCCCGGACCAGGTGTCGTGGTTTCAGCAGCAGAAGCACAGCCGTTGAGAGGCCTACTATTGGTGCAGCTTCTTTTAGTCTAGAGAAAGGATAGGGGAAAAGCAAAGCTGTGGCAGGGCTGGTGGCTCTGTGCCCTAGGGCTCTTTTTTTCTATGTCCATGGAGATCCCCTTCGAGGATGCAGGATTTCGTTTCAGAATCGGGAAGCCAGGTATTCCTGGGACTGGATATCGCATGCGAAGGGGCAAATGCGGCGTACAAGTGAAGCTGAAGGCTTACAGCTCACTTAGAGTTGGTCCCAGCTGTTCTCCCATGTGATACCTACTATCTGCCAATTAATCCAAGCTGAGCTCGACATGTGTGTGCATGTGTGTAGGTGGGTGCTGTTTTTTGTTGGCAAAAATAAAATTCCGCAGCGACAAGACGTAGATTATGGTGATGACAGTTGAAAGTGCTGCGCATCTTGCCCTACCAGCCGGTAGGAGTCCCACAAGGGAGTGAAGAGTGTGATTGAAAAAATCGTGCACCTGCAGTGCTACCAGGCGCTCTTAGAGATCGATGTAGAGAGCTACTTCGCCAATAGCAGCCCAGTGTAGGGCCCCTTCTTCCTTCCAAACCCACCGAAAGCGTTCAAATCCCTCAGAGCCAACCAAACTATGTACGCCAATGTCAGGCCGGCCGAAGGAACTCTCTGTGTGGATCTGAAACGCGATGCCTTTTCCCTACGGTGTGTATGGCTAAGACACCCTCCTTTTCCTGCTAAATCTTCCCTGCCCTATCGTTTTCTTGGTGCCATACGAGTTGCTACTCTAGCTAGTTTGAGGTCAAGTCATCCGTATAGTTGAATGATCCCAGACATACTCTGTGCCTAAGCTTCTTATTGGCTCAAGGTAGAAATTCAGCGATTGTCCATAGGGCCAGGGGCTCCCTGTAACCACTCTATTTGTATTTTCCTGTTTGCTGGTCTTCCGTTGAGTTTCCGTTTATCAAGTCTCAGATTGCTCAAGATCCAGCCAAAGCGGGCATCACGGCCACTCGCGCTCTCCTTTTAATCCACTTGTGGCAGCACGGGCTATTTAGCCGTTGAAACATTCTGATATTGAGACACTATTCATGTAGTTTGCTCGGAAGTGCCCATGACTCTTGTCGCTTTTGCCCCGTAGCAGCGAGCATGACGTGATAAGACCAGAAGACGACACCAACTAGTAAAAAGGGGGGGGTCCTTTGCCCCCTGACTTGTATGCTACTCCACGAGGCTTGCATAACCTTGAAACTTGAAACATTTTCCGTAGACTAGCAAAGAAATAGTTATAGTTGCTCGAATGTTTCAGGGCCAATTGTACTTGGTTAAAAACGACGGCAAGTTCGCCACTCTTCAGTCGCTGTAGACATCTCCTGCCGGTCTTTTCTTTTGCCAAGTTTCCTGTTTTCAATAGGGATGGTTTCCAAGCCCTTCAAGTGCTGTCGGTCTTGACACCAGCAGGGACATGGCAACCTGAAAGTTTACAATTTTGTTAGTGAATGTCTGTAGTCTTACAGCACGTAAAGCGATGGGCAAAATATACAGCCAAACCCACCCTCAAAAACGGACTCGTGGCATGTCCATAGAGATAACTTTTCGCTCTTGAATTCCTCAACATCCCACTCGCGCTTTTCCAAGCGATTGGCATCTGTGAAGATGTACGTGTTGGTTTTAACCTCGCTAACCACCTTGCCGTTCTTGTCCAGGACAGCGACTCTGACAGGCTGGCGCTCATACTCGGGTCCCTCAAAGAGATCTAGTTTTTCAAGGTTTGCTTCAGTCAGCCCTGTGGCAAAGACCCCCAAAACCGAATGGCCCTGTTCGGCGATAACGCCGGGGTAGTCTTCGTGGACAACACGGTGTCGAGCATGATCATTGAGGACAGCAGGGCAAAATGTGTAAAGGTCAGAGAGAGCCTTGGGTGGCGATGCAGTGTTTAAAGTGACTGTGAAAAACACTTCGGGTACCATCTATGCGCGATATTAGTAGACGTGATAATTAGCAAAATGTACACACAAAGTATTGAGGGCATGTGTGCACACCAAGGTCCCTAGAATATTTATGTATGGCATTAGTTAAACGCCCGCTGTGAGACATATAGATGGGAGTCTACGATACCGTAAAAAAAAGCAGTGTAGTCGCCGCTCATCGCGGTATGTTTCAAATCTCGAGAGGCAACTGGTGATTCGATGATTGACAAACAACCACAAGTTGCGGAATGCCCACGATCCAAAGTCTGTTGAAAGACCCTAGCGCGTGTGACCCTAAGTGGGGAATCCTTATCTTATCCTACTTAGATAATGTTATCGATAACACAGCACAGTGTTAACCCTACTGCCCGGGAAGTGTCGAACGCTCACGGTCCAATCCTACAAGAATCAAGCCAGAACAACATCGAGACTTGTAAGCATACATATCTGCACAGGCGCAATTGGGTCTAGAGGTGCCAATGGCTTCTGAGAAGCTGACTGCATGATTTTATCTAGTTGCTGTGTTCATTGACGTCGAGACTTATTGACCCTCTTAAAGTGGCCAGCCAATCAAAGCCACCCATTAGCAACGGATAATAGTTGTTCCGGGCCTAGCGCTCTTTGGATTTGTCGACGACATGCCCCAACTTGCCTTGCTGCCCAGAATTTCTGCCGAGCTCTCTCTTAGTTTTCTGCCCAAGTGGGATTTCATGATTTCATGCTTCACTAACTTAAAAAAAAAGCGGCAACTTGCGCGCTTGCAAAGCTTCATAACTAGACGAGAACGACAAAAGCGATGCTTGTGTTTCTGATATAATTTCGATTTTTCTTTTTCTTTGTTTTCCCTGTTTCCTGTTGCGCCCTTTTATTAATAACAACATCACCAGAATTCTCTTCACCTTCGTTTCATTGCCTGCTTGGTGCTGCCTTGTATCATTGAAAGTCCATCAAGCGAAGAAACTCAAGAGAATCCACCAAAAACTGGTTCTGTCAGCCTTGCGATCTTGGCTCACTAGCAGATGCCATCGGTATTGTGATCGCATCTACCATAAATCAACACCACAAATTCTCCCACCCTCAGGCCTGCGCACCTCGAATGCGCAATAGCTCTCTACGATGACTGGAATTGAAGAGTCTATCACGCGCCTGAACAATTCAGACCTTGGTTCGTGTGCTCTAGATCCTCACTGCTTCACCCGCTTTATGTCTTCGGACATGTAATGTAGGTTAACTTACGAGGAAACCACATGCTAACTGACCGCTGTTGCTCTGAGATTCTAGATTACAAAACTCGACTTGAAGCTGCGAGTGGAATTCGGGAAGCCATAGACCACTACGCCAACAGTCCCCACCTCTCTCGCCTGCTACAGACTCTTCTACCAGTATTCAGCAATGTCCTTCAGGGTCCGCCTAACTTCCAGAGCGGCTCTATCGAACAGGTATTTCGGTTTGATTCCCCGGTATCTGCTAAACCGAGGCGCTGCTAACCACCAAAATTGCCCATCATAGCGCTTGCGACACACCGTTCTCGACACCCTGACACGTCTCCCCAATGGTTCCGCATCTATCGAAGGCCTTGAGAGCCTCTTGAACCAGATCATTGATGTTTTGATGGCCCAGATTCGCGTCGACAACGAAGAGAATGCAATTCTGTGCGTCAAGATCGTCGCCGACATTATGCGCAACCCCGCAAAGATCGCCCAGACCAAGGTTCAACCATTCTTGTCCCTCATCCAAGAAATCTTCAACCAAATTGGCAAGATTGTGCGAGAGCAGCTTGACAACTCGCCAGCTGCTGGCTCGACCAATGTCCCGACTGCGACAGTAAACACCCAGGCTAGCTTCCAATCTCCCCGGCCTGACTCACCTGCATCTTCCGTCAACGATCTTGGCCCCGATCCCCAACAACAAAACCGTCTTCTAGTCAAGGGAATGCAGTCGTTCAAGGTCTTGTCGGAGTGCCCTATCATTGTGGTCGCTATTTTTTCGACGTATCGGCAAATAGTCCCTGCGAATGTCAAAACATTCATTCCTGCGATCAAAGCTGTTCTTAATCAGGAAGCGGCTGCACAGCACCAGGCCCATGCCCAGGCTGCTGCCAAGGGCCAGATATTCACAGGCGTGAGCCCCGCCATTAAGAATCGGGCGGCATTTGGCGACCTAATTGGCGCTCAGGCTAAGACCCTCACCTTCCTGGTCTTCCTATTCAGACAATACCACAAGGACATGGCGGACATCATCAAGACTCTGCCCACTATCATCGTACGCCTCCTGCGTGATTGTCCAAGAGAAAAATCTGGCACGCGGAAAGAGCTGCTCATTGCGCTGCGGCACATGATTCATTTCAACTTCCATGCTTTTTTCCTGCCACAAATCAACGATCTTCTCGACGAAGAAACTCTTATTGGCGATGGCTTGGCCGTGCATGAAACAAACCGGCCCCTAGCTTATAGCATGCTGGCAGATCTTATTCACAATGTCCGTGAACAACTAAAGCCTGATCAAATTCGCAAGGCTGTTAGTGTTTATACAAAGAACCTCCAAAATCCTTTCCCTGGCACTAGCTTCCAAAGCATGAGTGCGCGCTTGCTAATCAACATGGTTGACAGCATCGCCAAAATGGAGAACAAAGAAGATGCTCGCTATTACCTAATGGTGATTATGGAGGCCTTTGCCGACAAGTTCGCTGACATGAACCACCAGTATCCCAATGCTGTAAAGCGATCTAGGGCACTGGCTAATGCGCCACAAGAAACAGTAGAAAATCATTTGGCAGACAAGGAAAATGTTCCTGAATGGGATGAAGTTGATATCTTCTCTGCGATGCCAATCCGTCCGGCTGGACCTTTAGATCGAACAGGCGATCCGGTGCATGAAAACAAATTTCTTTTCCAGACCATGATGCATGGACTGAAGCGCATTTTTTACCAGTTGCGAATTTGCAACCCTACGACGCCTGCTGTTGATACCACCAACGCCCCTCCTAACTGGCAGGAATTTACATGTGGCTTCTCACCGGAGGAGGTGGGCATCATGATCAAGACCTTCCGCCAGGGTGCCCAGGTTTTCAAATACTATGATGTAGACAGCCCACAACAGCAAGAGACTCAGTTTTCTTCTACCGCTGAGTACATGGCGAACACATATATGAGCTCGAGCAGCAAGGAGGAAAAGGAGCTAATCGAGTCGTTTGCGACTCTGTTCCACGCTGTTGACCCTTCAACATTCCATGAGATTTTCCAGGAAGAGATTCCTCACTTGTACGAGCTCATATTTGATCATCCAGCTTTGCTGCATATTCCCCAGTTCTTCTTAGCTAGCGAGGCGACTTCTCCTAGCTTCTGTGGCATGCTGCTACGGTTCCTGATGGATCGTATTGGCGAAGTTGGCACAGCAGATATCAAAAAGTCTTCAGTGTTGTTGCGTCTGTTCAAACTTGCCTTCATGGCTGTCACACTCTTCGCTAACCAGAATGAGCCAATTCTGCAGCCTCATGTGGTAGACATTGTGACTAAATCCATTGATTTGTCAACCAAGGCCGAGGAGCCCATGAACTACTTTTTGCTGTTGCGTTCACTGTTTCGAAGCATTGGCGGCGGGAAGTTTGAGCATCTTTATAAACAGATCTTGCCTCTTCTCGAAATGCTTCTAGAAGTCCTCAACACCCTCCTTTTAGCGGCTCGTCGCCTGCCCGAGAGAGACCTCTACGTTGAATTGTGTCTTACTGTCCCCGCCAGGCTGAGTAATCTTTTGCCATACCTAAGTTTTCTTATGCGCCCGCTGGTTGTTGCTCTTCGTTCAGGCCCGGAGCTAGTTAGTCAAGGTCTCCGAACTCTCGAACTTTGCGTTGACAACCTGACGGCAGACTACCTTGACCCTATTCTTTTACCAGTCATGGACGATCTTATGACTGCTTTGTTCGACCATCTTCGCCCCCATCCTTACCCACACTTCCACTCTCACACCACTATGAGAATTCTAGGAAAGCTGGGTGGCCGCAATCGAAAATCAATGGTGCTCAGAAACCCGCTTAAGTTTGAGACTTTTGCATCGGATCCCGCAAGCTTTGATGTCCGTCTGGTGGGGTCGAAAAAGGACCGCGCTTTTCCTGTCGAGCTTGGCGTTGATCTTGCTATTGAGAAGCTGACTGAGCTCCCCCGGACTAACAACAAGAGCACAGCTAGCAGTAGTAAAGGCCAGTCCGAGGGCCACTACAAGAGACTGGCTCTCAAATTTATTATTGCTCAAATCAAGCTTCGCATCGGTCTTGAAAACTTGCCTGATGATTTTCCTAGGCTTCTGCGACTGCAAGCATATGACATGACGCAAAACGCAGATCAATTCAACTTTGCTTCCTTTGCTGTCCCTGACCGTGACCGGTCGATTGCCAAGCGTGATGGCCAAAACAAGATGCTACAGAAACTGCTTAAGGCTATCATGTCGGCCATGGCTTTTCCTGAGCTTAAGGATGATGCCCAGGCCTTCTTACTCAACATTTGCCGCCACTTCACGATCGCTGAGTTCGGCCGCGCACTTGTCGATGCAAAGCGGATTAAGGCGCTTTTTGATCCCAAGGCCGGCGAGGGTCCGCTTTACATTGACACTCGCGTACTAGCCGATGCTGCTGTTGAGGCACTGGCTTCGGACCACCCCGATGTCCGCGAGGCTGGTAAAATGGCCATTCGCGAGGTGTACTCGGCTGCTACTATTATTCTTGGCACAGAGAAGGACGTGTCCATGGTTCCCTTCTTTGGCTACCTCAGTAGCGTACTAATGCACTCGTGCTACGAAGAAGAATGGTTTACGAAAAATGGTGGCACAGTCGGTATTCGTTTTCTTTTGACGGAACTAGATTTGGGCGGCAGCTGGCTCACTCCTAAACAGACTATCGAGTTTATCCGGGCTCTCATGTACGTTGTTAAGGACATGCCCCAGGATCTTCCGGAGAAAACTCGCTCGTCTGCCCAAATTGCACTTGACATTCTCCTCCAGCGCATCACGAAGGATATTAAGAAGGAGGATGTTCTTCCTATCAGATCGGGTGCGGCTCCTTCACAGCCCCCAACACCAGCACTTGGCCAGCCTCTGGCTGCCAATCAACCTGGCCAAACCCAAGGCCAAGGCCCGCCCCAGTCACAGCAAGCCCAGCCAAAGCTTCCACGTCAACAATCAAAAATGTTCCAGATTTGCGCTCATTTCAACGCTGATCTCTCACATATGAACCGCCATGTACGGGAAACTGCCAAGAAACTACTTGAGCTGATTGCCAAGGCTGCAGGCTGTGAAGTTTGGGATCTCGTCGAGCCGCAAAAAGAGCGTCTTCTCCAAACAGTGTATGCAAAGCCCCTGAGAGCACTTCCCTTTGCTACTCAGATTGGATACATTGATGCTGTAACTTACCACATGAATCTCAACCGCCAGTGGGTCGTTTTTGATGAGCCACTTATGCGCTTGCTAATGGAGTCTTTGGCCCTGGCAGATGCCCCTGATGACTCTCTGGCTAACAAATTCTCAGAGTATCGTACCAGAGAAAACATTGTCAATTTGCGGGTGTCTTGTCTAAAGCTCTTAAGCAGTGCCATGAGCTTTGAGGAGTTTGCCAAGGCATCAACTAATAACTCGACGCGTACTAAGATCGTGACAACTTTCTTTAAGTGCCTGTACTCAGACAACGCAAAAACTATTGAGGCTGGTAGCGAGGCTTTGCGGGCTGTTTTGACGCCTACCCAAAAGCTTCCCAAGGAGCTTCTGCAGAGCGGTCTTCGGCCTGTCCTTGCCAATCTTCAGGACCCTAAGAAGCTGACCCCTCACTGCTTGGAGAATCTTGCACGACTGCTGATGCTTCTGACCAGCTACTTCAAAGTGGAAATCGGATCTCGCCTGCTTGATCATGTCAAGACTTTAGCTGACTCGCTGACTATAAACAAGCTGTCATTTACTTTGTTCGAGCAAAGCCCGGCGATCAAGGTCATTTCTCTATTGTTCAACATTTTCCACCTGTTGCCCCCAGAGGCTGGAAGGTTCAAGGAGAAACTTGTTGAGACCTTTCTCGACCTGGAGTCGGGTTTAAGAAGAACAAGAAGCACGCCGTTCCGTGAGCCGGTTTACAAATACTTTAACACTTACCCTAAGGATCTCTGGGCATTGTGTTTGGCAAAACTTGAAGACCAGCGCTATGGGATTCTGTTTTCCCAGGCACTGACTAACTCGGCATGTGACAAACTTCAAGACACGGCCAACAACGATATCGACGCTTTGCTGAAGCGAAGTAATGATGTTATTTCGCAGAACAAGGACACCAAGTTTGTTGTCATGGTCAATGCCTTGTATATTCTTGAGGCTCTGAGCAGCAGTCCTGGTGCTGCCTCATGGCTTAAACGCCCCGAAGTAACTACATGGGTTCGCAATGCGGCCGCCCAAATGGAACAGGGTCTCGGTAATAAGTCGGCCCAGATTCCCGCTAATTTGAGATTACCATCGCACCTTCGTATCCCTGCCGCACATGCCTCGCAGGCTGCTATCACGGTATTGCTGAACTCGCTTAAGCACATGCCTCGCAATCTAGACCCCTTGTTTACTGTTATCGATGCCATGATGATGAAAGTTCTGCCATCATCTCCTCGCCTGATTCATCACATTTACCACTCTATTGTATGTAGTGATGATGTAGAGTTTTGGCGCGAGATCATTCTCAAGTGTCTTGATGCTTATAGCACAAAGGCCGTGTCCCAACGCACAAAGAAGTTTGTCCTGCACAACATTGTGAACCCTATTTTTGCCATGGACGTGATGAAGAACTGGGGCCCGACAAAGCCCCAAACTGGCAAGTCGTTGCTTGATAGCTCTATTATGGAAGCCATCAATACCAAGATCTGGAAGGTTCACCCTGATACAGCCTCGGACGATATCAGTCCAGAGATCGACCACACTCGTTTGGAGATTCTGCAGCTTTCTGCACTGCTTATCAAATATCACCATGAGGACTTCCAGGACTCTCGTAAAGAGATCATCAAGTTTGGCTGGACCTTTATTCGCCTAGACGACGTGGTGATCAAGCATGCAGCCTACGTTGTGATTGCGTATTTTATCGCATTGTATGAAACGCCCCCCAAGATCATCATGCAGATATACTGTTCTCTTCTTCGTCTGAAAGATAATGAAGGCCGTGCTCTTGTTTTCCAGGGCCTGGATCTCATTGCCCCTGTTCTTCCCAAGTACTGCGGCAATCCAGCCCAGGATAGAACAGTGCAATGGGCGATTGCGCCTCGACGTGTGCTTTTGGATGAGGGCCATAGCAATGGCCAGCAGATGCAAAACATCTTCCACTTTCTGGTCAAGCATCCCGATCTTTTTTATGAAGCCCGTGAGAAGTATGCTGTTGCCATCATTTCTTCAATCCGCAAGGTCATCCCCAATGCTGGTTCATCTTCTGAGAGTCGAAAACTAGCATTGAATATGATGTGGCTCATTTGGGAATGGGAGAAGTGCCGTGTTGAGGGCCTTTCAGGGGATGCCCCCACTAAGTCGCCCACTGCATCTCCTGTATCTCGAAAGCGCAAGCTAGAGGACACGGACAGCGGTGCTATTGACTCCCCCTCCATGAGAGCTGCTACTCCTGCTGTCTCTTCTGCATCTGCTGCTCCTACTGTTCTTGGGGCTTCGGCCCCGGCTTCGGCTTCCGCAACGCCCCGGCCTGAGTTTCAGATTCCGTCGGCTTTTCGTCTGCGCATGATCAAGCAGCTTGTTGAGTTCATTGCACAGCTAAATGGAGAACGTTATCCTGTTACTTCGACTAAGGCCAAAGAGCCCATGCCTACCTCTTTGACCCATGGTCATCCAGATCTCTCCCGCCGGGCCTTTGCGCTTCTCTTCAACCTGCTGCAGCCTAAGTACTGGGGGGATCTCGAGCTCGATCTCTTTGGAAATGTGCCCGAGCTTCTTCTCACTAGTGATAAGGCTGCCGCTGTGTTGTCTGCTGATGTTAACGATAAAGAAGTCAAGATCGACGAAAAGGTGCTCTGTGGAATCGTCAACATGTTGCAGGTCCTGCGGATTGTGGTCAACTCACAGACTGACGAGTGGGTGCTGCGCCATTTGCCCCAGCTGTTGAAATTGCTTGACCGCTCGTTGAAATCTGAAAACCCCGAGGTCCAAGACTGCCTACATGGCGCTGATGCCAAGTGTGATGAGGGTCGTGAGATTAAGCCGTTGATGTTGCGTCTCCTTGAAGTCTCTCCTGAGGATGTTGCCATGGAAGACGCCGATGTTGATGGTGATGCTGAGGCGCCAATGTCCGAGACTGTCTCCGGCTTGTGCAACTTGGCTACCGAGGCCATGGCCGGCGGCAACTACATGGCAGGCGTGAACCTTCTGTGGTCCTTGGGCCAGTGGAAAAAGTCTACTATTGACAACCACATCCCGGCTCTCATGAAGGCTCTTCAAAGTCGTTTGGCTCGAGAGCATGTGCAGCATTATCAATCTATTGCCAATCACCAAGCTAATGTGACTGCTAACAACTCTGCTAACAACGTTGCCAACTCGACCAATGCATCGTCTGCTGAGGAGATGACCCCGCACCGTCTAGAGCTTCAGACTAGGCTAATGCTCAAGGCTATTCATACTGTGGCATTGCGGATGGAGATTTTGCATGACCACCGCAGGCCCTTCCTCAGTGTTTTAGCCACTCTAGTAGAAAAGTCGCAGCACATGGAACTGTGTGAAGCAATTCTGGCCATGGTTGAGACGTGGGTGTTCCGCTCTGATGGAATCTGGCCCACACTCAAGGAAAGGACAGCCGTATTGCACAAAATGCTTGCCTTTGAACAGCGGGCTGACCCCACGTTACTCAACCGCTTTCTCGAGCTGGTTCTTCGCATTTATGAAGACCCGCGAATTGCCCATACTGAGCTCACAGTCCGGATGGAGCAGGCTTTCCTGGTTGGTACCCGTGCGCAGGATGCTTCTCTGCGTGATCGTTTCATGGCAATCTTCGATAAGAGTCTTTCCAAGACTGCGGCTACCCGCTTAGCATATGTGATTTCAGGTCAGAGCTGGGACTCGCTTGCGGACTCTTTCTGGCTTTCTCAAGCGTCGCAGCTTTTGCTCGCTTCTATCGAGTCTCACCACTCCATCCAACTTCAAAGTGAGGACTTCCGCACCCTTTCTATTACGCTCTTGCTATCAACCCACGCCTCTGGCGATCCTCAGCGTGAACCAGGCATGATGCCGGATGACCGCTACAACAACTTCATGGCGAGCCACCGAGCCTTCGTTTCGGAGCTTAGCGAAGTCAAGGTCCGTGATATTCTGGACCCTCTTGCCCAGCTTCAACACACAGACCCAAATGTTTCCCACCAACTTTGGGTTCGTCTCTACCCCCTGTTTTGGAGTGTCGTCTCTCGCGACGATCGGGCAGAGCTGCAGAAGGCCCTGGTTGTTCTGCTGACCAAAGAGTACCATTCTCGCCAGCTTGACAGGCGGCCCAATGTCGTGCAATCTCTTGTGGATGGCGCAGCTAAAGCTTGGCCTGAATGCAAGCTCCCTCCTCATGTGCTCAAGTTTGTTGCTCGTACGTATGGCAGCTGGTACACAGCCCTGATCCAGATGGAACAGGCAGCCATCAAACCCGAATCGGAGTCCGCCACGGTTCGTGAGAGTAACCTTGATGCCTTGACGGAGCTTTATGCTGGGTTGCAAGAGGATGATTTGTTCTATGGTGCGTGGAGACGGCGCTGCCAGTTTGTCGAGACCAATGCTGCGTTGTCTTATCAGCAAAGTGGTCTATGGGATAAGGCCCAAAAGATGTACGAGGCAGCGCAGATTCGTGCACGCACCGGAGTTATTCCTTACCAGCCGGCAGAATACATGCTCTGGGAGGATGAGTGGGTTCGCTGTGCCATGAAGCTCCAGCAATGGGAGATTCTCCAGGAGTATGCCAAACATGAAAACTTCCAGGATCTCCTGCTTGAATGTGCTTGGAGAGCCACTGACATGTGGCAGGCATCGGAACATCGGGAGGCCTTAGAAAACATCCTCAAGGGTATCATGGATGCACCGACCCCTCGTCGCATGTACTTCCAGTCGTTCATGACTTTGCTCAAGCTTCATCACGATAGTATAACAATTCAGGCTAGCAATGCCCAGGCTGCTCTTCCATCCTCACAACAGCCGGCGGCACAAGCCAATCAGGCCAATGGGCAGGCTGCCCCTCCAACCCCTGCCCCCCCACCACCACAGCCTCAGCCTCTACCTATCATGACATCAACCGACTTTAGCAAGGTCTGTGACGAGAGTATCCAGCTGACAATCCGCAAGTGGCACCAGTTGCCCAACTCGTTCACCGGAGCCCACATATCGTTGCTCCATAATTTCCAACTTTTAGTCGAGCTCCACGACGCCAGCGTCATCTGCCAGAGCTTGGTGGCCACTTCTCAGGCCAATCTCGATGTCAAGTCAGGCGAGCTTAAGCTTCTCCTTGGTGCATGGAGAGACCGTCTTCCTAACCCTTGGGATGACATTCAGTCGTGGCAGGAGCTAGTAAGCTGGCGCCAGCACATATTTGTTCTTATTAACCAAACCTACCTCAAGTTGGCTCCGCAGAATCCTCCTAACACCAGCAACACTTCATACGCCTATCGTGGGTATCATGAGACAGCCTGGATCATCAACCGGTTTGCGCATGTGTCTCGTAAGCATGGTCTTAGTGATGTCTGTATCAACCAGCTCAGTCGTATCTACACTTTGCCCAACATTGAGATCCAGGAGGCTTTCCTCAAATTGCGCGAACAGGCCAAATGCCACTTTGAAAACCCTGAGGAGCTCAAGGCTGGTCTCGAGGTGATTAACAACACTAATCTCAACTACTTTACTCCCCCGCAAAAGGCCGAGTTTTACACGCTCAAGGGCATGTTCCTAGAGAGGCTCAGCGAAAAGGAGGAGGCTGATCAGGCATATGGAACGGCACTGTGGTTTGATATCACTGCCGCTAAAGCATGGGCCGAATGGGGCCGCTTCCATGATGCCAAGTTCAAGGCTGAGCCAACAAACCTTGGCCTCGGCCGCCTAGCTCTTATTTCGTACTTGCACGCGGCTGCTTCCTTCAAGGACGCCAAGAGTCGCAAACTGGTAGCACGCATCCTGTGGCTTCTGAGTCTCGACGACGCAAAGGGACAGATATCTGGCGGGTTTGAAGAGTATAAGAGTGACATTCCCGTGTGGTATTGGATTACATTTATCCCACAGCTTCTAGGCGGCCTTTATCATAAAGAAGCCCCGCGCCTGCAGCCGATTCTGATTAAAATTGCCAAGTCATACCCACAAGCGCTGTATTTCCATCTTAGAACGATCCGCGATGATGTGATGACTCTCCGCAAGAATCATGAACAGCGGCTAGCGAGACTGCGAGCTCAGCAGGCCCAACAGAACAACGGTAGGTGGTAGATGACAGAAGAGAAGCCCGCCACTCCCCATAATTCTAGCATATTTACTAATCTCTCTTTTCTCTTCTTTTATAGGTGCTGCCCCTAACCCTGCCGATCTCACGGAGCCCGGCAAGCGCCATGTCTGGGAATACCTTGACGAACTGGTTGCAGTACTCAAGACTGCCTTCCCGCTGCTAGCACTGAGCATGGAGACCATGGTCGACCAGATCCAGAAGCAGTTTAAGTGTCCTCTGGACGAAGACGCCTACCGCCTCATCGTCGCCCTTCTGAACGATGGCTTGGCTTATGTCAGTCGCATGCCTCACTCGTTTGGCAAGGATGTCAAGCTTCCAGCCGCTACAGAAACCAACATTACGCGTTTTGCCGATACGATCCTGCCGCCGCATATCAAGGCTTCATTCGAGGAAGACTTTGTCAAGGTTAAGCCAACTATGTACGAGTACATTCAGCGACTGCGTACTTGGCGCAACAAGTTTGAGGAAAAGCTGGATCGCCGAGTTCTGACAGTGCCGCTGGAGTCATTCTCGCCCCACCTCAGCGAATTCTCGTATCAAAAGTTTGATGACGTAGAGATGCCCGGCCAGTACCTACAACACAAGGATAAGAATCAGGACTTTATCCGCATTCAGCGTTTCCTGCCTAATGTCGACCTCATTCGTGGTGTCAGTGCTAGCTACCGTCGTCTCAAGATCCGTGGACACGATGGCAGTGTACACTCATGGGCAGTGCAACACCCGGCTGCGCGCCACTGCCGCCGCGAAGAAAAAACATGCCAGCTCTTCCGTGGCCTCAACGAGACTCTTGCAGCTAAAAAGGAGACCCGGCGGCGAGATCTCAAGTTCACGCTGCCGTGGATGGTGCCGCTGGCTGCGCATTTGCGCATGGTGCATGAGGATGTTTCGTACATTTCATTACAGGCAGTGTTCGATAGCTACTGCAAACGCAACGGCATTCCCAAGGACAAGCCAATTCTCGTCATGATTGAACGGCTGCATGCGCTGCTAGATGCCAAGAATGGCGTAAGTATATCATTTGTTTTTTGCTATCCTAAACTCCAACATCGATTCCCTCCACTAACACCAATTTGCAGAAGCCGGCCCAGTCTGGAGACCAGAATATCCAGGCTCGCTACCAGGTCTTTACTGCTATCCAGGACGAACTTGTCCCCCAGCATGTCGTTCTCGAATACTTCCATGCCATCTACGCTGACTACGAGCAGTTCTTCCTTTTCCGCAAGCAGTTCTCATACCAACTAGCTTCCCTGTCGTTTATGACATACATCCTGTCCATGCACAATCGACAGCCTCAGAAGATGCACATCTCGCGGGCCACCGGAAACATCTGGGGCTCGGATCTGATCCCATATGTCTCATCGTCGAAGCCGTTCTTCCACAACCCAGAGCCCGTGCCATTTCGCCTAACACCCAATCTGCAGATCCTGATGGGCCCGCTGGCTACTGAGGGTATCTTCACCGCGTCTATGCTGTCCATTGCCCGCTCACTCACGGAACCTGCAGGCTCTGATCTCGAGCACTCGCTAGCGCTTTTTGTGCGCGATGAGATCATTCATTGGTTCACTAGCCACCAGCGGCAGCCAGCCGGCTCGGCTGGGGCCAGTGGGGCTGGACCGGGACAGCCACAAATGACGGAGAACCAGTTGCGCGAAAGTGTGCAGCTCAACAGCGATGCGATTGTCAAGAGGGCAGCGGCCCTGGCATGCCAAAGTGTGGGCAGTTTGCCGGCAACACAGAGTGTCATTGATCTAGTGGCCAAGGCGGTGAACCCGATGCATTTAGCCATGAGCGATGCCTTGTGGATGGCGTATCTTTAGGCCTTTGCTACTTGTTGTGTGTTTGAGTCTTTTATTTTTGTTTTTTTGTGTAAAGTTTGGGTTTCAATGCCGTTTTCATGCTTCTTCTTTAATGTTTTCCTGTTTGTATAGATATGTACACCAAAGAGAGTCGTCTTAACTCTATTTCTAGCGCCTAACCAACCACTATCGTAAATGACGTCATTGCCTCTGCACTTCGTGTCCCTTTGGGTCATACGGCAACCTCCACCATTTCCATGGTATCCCCAACCCTCCTTCTCCAAACTCTGCATTAGCCGTCCTGTGGCTTTCATTCGAGCATCCTTGTCAAATGTGATTGGCTTCCATCGTTACTGGTTTGTCTGTCTACAACATTGTAGTCTCAACGATGATACCTTGATATGCTCCCAAGTGCAAATATAGTAGTACTAAGCGCAATACGGGCGCCCCAGCGTGCCACTGTGCAGCACCTAAGACATCCGTGTTCCAGATAGTACAGTTGGCCTTGCATATTTTCCAGGATTGGATCAGCCATGGCATACCAACAGCATGAGTTGTTGCATTCCAAACTGGGCACTTGTCTTCAGCTTGCTTGCGTTTATCCCACCGATATTTTTTCATTTTTTATCACATATGAACAGCATTTCCCCTCTTCTTTTTCTCTGCCACATGTCGCAACTTGCACTCAACTTGAACACATACTTGCACATCTCACATACAACGTACCACGAATTCTGACCCTAGGCTGTGAGCTGCCAGACACCCATCATGGCCACTGCAATACCCAAGAAGCTCTGGGAGCACCCAAATCCCAAAAGCACTAAGATGTACCGTCTCATGATGCACTTGAACAAATGCGAAGGACTCAATCTCCAGGCAAGTCCCTTGTATACGCCTCAGCCATCTTACAAAGCATGTTCGCGCCTGCTAACCATACCTTTTAACCCAGACCTTCCAAGACCTGTACACCTATAGCATTACACAGCGCAACACCTTCTATCTCCACTTGTTCAAATTCCTCGGTATCCTGTACACTGGGACTTTGACCACTGCCGTTGATGAGTCCATTCCCATATCGGCCGTGCCGACTTGGTTCCCAGGTGTCTTTCTCAATTTTGCCGAGAACATGCTTTATTCTGCGGGTCCTATCTCGACTGATTCTCAGTCATGCCTTGCCTCCCAGCGCTCTACTTCCTGCAAAGACGACGAAGAAGTCGCGGTCACAGCCTGCCGCGAGGCTGGCTCCGTTGTCGAGCATGTCACCTGGAAGGAGCTGCGCGCCCGGGCAGCCAAAATGGCGGGTGTGCTAAAGGCAAGGGGAGTGGGAAAAGGCGACCGCATATTAGTGGTTGGAGCAAATAGCATAGAAACACTAGTGGTATACCTTGGTACGACATGGCTGGGCGCCCTGTTCACTAGCTCATCCACCGATATGGGTATCGCCAGCATCATGCAGCGAGTATGCTTGATTGATCCTAAGGTAAGTGACCAGCTCGCCAGATAGGCAGCAGTTCTTTTTCGTATGCCGCTAGAATAACGCTAACAACGTTGCGTAGTTTATATTTTATGACGATGCGGCTATACACAACGGCAAAGTCATTGAGCTCGGGGAGAACATCGCAGCCGTCTTAGAAGAGGTAACGAAAGCCTCCGCACCTCTTTGCCCATCCTTTGTTTCTATCGTGGCTATCCCGCGCTTCGTCACAGCAAGACCGGTCTGCTCAAGCAAACACGTCACTGGCCTAGAAGAATTCCTCGCCATCCCATCTTCAACGCCCGAATTTGAGAGAATTAGCTTCAGCGCGCCAGCGACGGTTTATTTTTCCTCTGGAACTACTGGGATGCCGAAGGCAATCGTACAGACTGTTGGTGGGATTGCCCTTAACATGTTGAAGGAGTCGACACTCCACGAACATCAGGACGAAAATGACGTCTCCTTGCAGTACACAACCACCGGCTGGATCATGTACTTGGCAGCGGTGGCACCACTCATGTATGGAGCACGTGTTGTCTTGTATGATGGATCTCCGTTGCACCCAGATCCAAGAATTTTCATATCTCTCCTTTCCAAGTTTAAGGTTACCAAGCTCGGGACAGGCCCTCGTTTTCTCCATGAGCTGGCTAAGAACAACATCCGACCGCGGGATATCGCCGATCTGAGCCTGCTTAAACGTGTGACGAGCACGGGAATGGTCCTATCCGAGGATATTTTCAATTGGTTCTACGACGAAGGTTTCCCTCGCCACACTCACCTGGCCAACATCTCGGGCGGCACGGAAATTGCCGGCAGTTTCGGGCGGGAGAACCCCCTAACGCCGGTTTATGTGGGAGGCACACAGGGGCCGACCCTTGGTGTTGCCGTCGGCGTGTATAGTTTATCAGAGCCCCTATCAAGCGACGGAGCTACGCTGGTGGGAAAGCCTGTTGAAGATGGCTCGCCTGGTGAGCTTGTTGCAACGAAAGCATTTCCCAACATGCCTTGCTTTCTATGGAACGACGGCCCGGTTTCTCCCACAACCAAATTTCCGCTCTCATCGCCTGGACCCAAGTATACCGCGACCTATTTTTCACGCTACAAAGACGCCTGGGCTCACGGTGACTTTTGCACTATCCATCCCGTGACAGGCAGCATTGCCTTTTTAGGGCGTGCAGATGGAGTTCTGAATCCTAGCGGGGTGCGCTTTGGCTCTGCGGATATCTACGCTGTCATTGAGCGCAGTTTTTCCGACAGAATTGCTGATTCGCTGTGTGTAGGTCGTCGGCGACCAGGAGACCCAGACGAGAAGGTGATGCTCTTTGTACTCATGAAGAGTGGTTGTGCATTCAGCGAAGACTTGGCCATGGATATCAAACAGCAGATTGCGAAGCAGCTTTCCAAGCGACACGTACCGACATTCGTGTTTCCCACGCCGGATATCCCCACGACAATCAATCTCAAGAAAGTCGAGCTGCTAGTCAAGCAGATTGTTTCAGGGCAACAGGTCAAGCCAAGCGCAGCGTTGCTGAACCCGGAAAGTCTAGCATATTATCACCAGTTTGCATGTGTGGAGGAGAAATTCAAGGAGAAACTGTAGGATTTAGTAGCTAAGGGACGAATGGAAAGGCGCTCGAACGAGACAACACGATGAATTCTGTCATCGATGGCATGCATATTAGGGTTTGTGTGTTTCCAAGGGTTAGTTGGTGCAAAGGGCCAAGTACAGTGCATCACACCGTGCCAGCACTCTCCAATGAACTGTCTCCTTCCCGCCAAAGGATCTGTTTTCAAGCTCTCTTTGTTCGTTGCGACTTGCTCAGCCTTGTTCAAAGTTCACGACTATTTTTTATTTTTTTTCCATTTTAATAACTTACAACGCGTAACTTGGATTTACATTTGCCTTTGGTTCCTTGTGCTTTGGTCTTCTCTAGCCTGCATATCTCCTGTACACAAAACTACAATTTTTCGCCTTATTCCTCTTTCAATTTGTCTGTCTTGCAAGATTCAACAAGTTCCAACTCTCTACTCTTTTAATAATCGTCATTATTTTTGAGCCTTTCGGTCGAATCGTCATCGACGTTCTGAGTCTCGCTCCTAGCAGCCACGACAATCTCACACATCTATAATCTCACGACCATTTAGCGAGGCTACTAGAAGCAATCCGAAGCCACCACCAGCGATCGTACATCCACAGTCTTGGGCGTTCTGCCATGGCCGCTTCAGCAGCAGAGCTGGCTTTTGCTAAAGCCCATGCTCGCCCTCGAAGCAGTTTTGTCGGGTGCTCTCGCATCTCCGACTGGGAGATTCTTGGCAAGCTGGGCGAAGGCACGTTCGGGTATGTTGCTTCTTTTTCTTGCAGAACTGACCTGCCGTCTGCCCGATGCAATCATGTGCTGTATTGACTAACCTTTGGCATGCAGAGAGGTCCATAGTGCGCGGTCGCGCCGAACAGGCGCTCATGTGGCCATGAAAAAAATAATCATGCACAACGAAAAAGACGGGTTCCCTATTACGGCACTGCGTGAAATTCGCCTGCTGAAACTACTCTCACACCCTAATGTTTTGCGTTTAGAGGACATGTCGGTAGAGTATCCCCAGCGCGTTGGTAAGAAACCTGCTCGACCTAGCTCAGCCATAATAAAGGCTGCTAGTCGCACTCGCAGCTACAGTCAAGGTCGAAGTCACAGTCGCACCGTACTAACCTTGCACCACACTAGGCGACAAAAGGAAGCGTCCCTCTATGTACATGATCACGCCATACATGGATCACGATCTCTCTGGTCTTCTCGAAAACCCTGAAGTCACATTTACAGTACCACAAATCAAGTGCTACATGCTACAACTGCTAGAGGGTCTACGCTACCTCCACGACTCGCGTATCCTCCATCGTGACATGAAGGCTGCCAATCTTCTTATCAACAACCAGGGAATCCTCCAGATCGCCGATTTTGGTCTGGCAAGACATTACAGCGGCGCCACGCCGCGGCCAGGTATGGGCTCAGGCCCTGGTGACAGAGACTACACTGGCCTTGTGGTCACTAGATGGTACAGGCCTCCAGAGCTACTGCTATGTTTGCGTAAATACACACCAGCTATCGACGTATGGGGCGTTGGTTGTGTGTTTGGCGAGATGCTCATGGGGAAGCCTATTCTAACCGGCGAGAGCGATGCACACCAGCTAGAAATTATTTGGGACCTGGTGGGCTCTCCCACGGATGTCAACATGCCCGGATGGCGTTCGCTTCCTGGCTCTGAGGGCTTGAAACTCCGGTCTAGACCAGGCTGTCTGGCCACTAAATTCAAGGACCATGGGCCCCAGGCTGTTGCTTTACTCAAAGAACTTTTGAATCTAGACTGGCGGGCACGTGTCAATGCTGGTGATGCTTTGAAACATGCCTACTTCAAGATGGATCCTCTTCCCTCTAAGCCACATGAACTCCCTACTTTTGAGGAAAGCCACGAACTTGATCGAAAAAAGTTCCAGGATCGCAAGGCTGCACTACCGCCAGCACCCCAGGGAGGAACTGTTGGCCGTGCCGACGATCCAAATGAATTCACTGGCCGTCGCGATGGGGGTCGCTACAATGACCGGGGCACGGCGAGCTGCTTCAATAGCGGTGGGGATGGTGCCCGGCGGCCAGCATGGGCACGTGGTGAGCGTGGTCTGCCGCCTCGCCCACCGGACAAGTTCGATATGAGCAATGGTCATCGTGACCGTGACCGTGACCGCGATCGTGACCGTGATCGCGATTACGACAGGGACCGCCGGCCGCGTAACAATAAACCCAACTGGAATGATAGAGATGGCGGTGGTGGTAATCGCGATAGGCGTGATGACAAGGATTCATATGTGCCTAATTACAGCCGAGATGGTGGTCGTCATAGAGATGACAGGGACCGTGATAGAGATCGTGAGTGGGGCGGCGATCGCAGGGACCGTGACAAAGATAGAGATAGAGACTGGGACAGAGATGACCGTCGGCAAAGGGATGACTATCGGGACCGCGACGATCGTGATCGGCGGGAGCGCCGGACACGTAGTCGCAGTCCGGGACTCAATAACCGTGATCGGGATCGGGACCGAGACCGAGACCGCGACCGGGATCGAGATCGTGATTCATATTGGAGATAACTATGCATTCATTTTCCAGTAGGATCTCCTCACAAAGGGTTATATGGCTCTGGATTCAACAAGTTATTGTGAATCTTGAGACGCGTTACATGCGATGCTCGGAGATGCGGGGTGAAGAAACGGGTAAGAAAAAGAAATTGTATTTTCCAGGACAGATTTAAAAAAAAAAAAAAGTGCACTGGATTTCATTGCTGCATTCGGGCTGACGGTATCTAATGTCAAGGAGTAGAAAAGATATTATGTGTGTATGTATGGGAAGAAATAAAAGAGAAGAAAAAATAAATGGCGACCGGAACTCCAAAGCCATGAAAAGGGTCAAGGAAAAACGAGAACAGAGATCAGAAAGATGCCAACAAAAAACAAAAGAAACAATTGAGAATGAGGCATTGTAGCGATTAGTGGGTAGACACGCCGTGTTTGTAGTCTATGGGCTTCTCATGATGACGTCCGGGCCTCGGCTTCAGTATCCTCCACGATGGTCTGTGGAATGCGCCTTATGCTAACCTCTCCGCCAGTGATAGCACCAGTAGTAGCGGCAGCAGCAGCGGCACTGGCGGTTTTCTGTCGGGCTTGTTGCTGGAGCGAATGTAACCGTGCCAGCCGTTGCCTTTGTCTTTCGCCGACATGGGCGCGTACCCGCGCCTGTTTTCCTTCCCATGTCACGGTTACGGGACTTGATGGCGACGAAGGCAGCGAGGGTGCCGGGGATAGACGCCGCGGTGAGGGCGGTGGCGAGAGTAGACGAGGCTGGGCTCGGCTTATGGGGCTTGTGAGGGCTGAAGATGACGGGGGCTTGCTTTGGGGCAAGGGTGCGGTGATTAGATGCCGGTGTTCTGATTGGTGAGTTAAAGGATGCTGTGACATGTGCTTGGGGGACACAAATGAATCACCGGGCTGTGAGAGGACGGTATAGGGCACATTCGCCGAGTTTAGCCCCAAAAGATGCTCAAGCGAGTGTGAGATGGCAAAGCATGCAGTTCCGGCTATGAAACCAACCAAGGCAGACACACCAAACTAAAAACGTGGGTTAGATGCATGTACGGACACAAAGACAGGTCAGGCAAACATAAGCCATGTGCTCAGAGTGGACAGGGACAATACACAGTCCAAGTAGAGGAGCACGGACGGCAACGTGCATGCCAGCCTACAGCAAACTTACAAGCGTGTACAAGGGTTTGAGTGCCACTACACAGCTCACTAACGGGTCTACCCAGCTGGCAAAGAACAGGACAACCTCAATTACAGGCGAACACAAGAACAGGGCCAGATCCCAGAAAAAGCGAGTCAAAGGGAGAAATAGGGCGTGGGTTGCAAGCCGGAGTGGAAGGATGACGTAGGTGATGACCGTATATACTCCTAGCAAGAAATGGCGGACGAGCAGCAAATGTGAGATAACGACGCGTACGTATCCCCTGATTGACGAAAGGTCCATATTAAGAATCTGCATGAGGGGGCTCGTGTGTGATATTAGACCAAGTGGATTGGCACTAAGAGAAGATGAGATGACTGGCTGAGCTGAGAGACTGAGACTCAGAAGCTGCGATAAGAACGGATGAAGTTGACGGAGAAGAAAGCAAAATGGAAAAACCCCCGGGAATTAGTGGCACTGATGCTATAGGCGGGATCCCAAGGGAGACAAGCACAAACACACGCTAGAATATGAGAATGCACCTGACACAGCGACCGGAAATAGGCGAAGCGTGATATCGAGCGAGACAGACGTCTGGGTGGTTAGACGACAACAGAATGGACGAAAAGAAAGAACACGCAATCATGTAGCCATAATGAGACGCGGTTGTCGCTGTTCTTTCGCCATGTATTCACGCGCGCTCCAAGCCCATGTAGCTAGCGATTGCACGGTATTTGTATGATCGTTGTGGTTCCCCAAGGACCAGGCACTAGATCAAGAGAAGCACGCACTTGGCAGACGATAGAATGGCTGGCTATAGAAGGGGCCGGGCGAGTAGCCTGATGGACGAGGCTGGCTCCCGTGACCAGGAGATTTCGTCCGGAAAGTGCAGTGGTGTGTTGGCTGTAGTTGCATGCGTTGATGTACCCCACTAACCTTCGCTTGCAGCTCTCAAGCTGTGATTTGATCTAATCTAGGGATGCTACTCTGTCTCCCGTCGCCAAAAGCAGAAGCGAATGAGACCGAAGGATGGGAGGCGAAAAAGGAAGCTCTTAGCAGGCAGGTCAAACAGGGTCTGACTTTGGTGCATTCTGCCCATTCACACCGCTCTGAAGACGCCTGCTAGGGATGAGTCTTTAAGTGGCCCCTGGCCAATCACGGGTCAGATTTGGCACTGTCTTATCGATAACAAAATTATTTGGGCGGAGGGGCGAACAACAGACAATCAGTCCCGATGACAAGACAAGAGAATCACACTTTGTTGGCTGAGAAAAGGATCTTGGTGGGGTTTCTAACCTTCTTTTTTTTCTTTTTAAATTTTTCATGCTTGTTTGTTTATGTTGCCTCCTGTTGCTATGGGCTTGGGCCCCTCTTCCTGGCTGCTGATCTTGGCTGGCCCGGCGGCATGGAGAGAAGATGAGAACGGCAGAATCTGATTTGCCGAAGCGATGATTCCGCTTGGGGGAGTCTTGAAAGGCCCTGGCTTTGGCTGTTTATTTTTGTATTTTTTTCCTTGTTTTTTTTCATGCTGAAGGAGCTTCGGTAAAAGTCTAGATGAAAGTTTTTCTTGTTATCTTCCCCTTCGCCTCCCTTAGGCTTTTCTCCTATTACCCCTCCTTTTAGCATAAGTTTGTGTCTTCTCCCACCTCTTTCCCTCTATTTTTCTTCTTCTTCCTTTCCTTTTCCATTTTTCACTCTTCTTCCCCCATCGGCCTATTCTCCTTTCCACCACCTACACATTCCCTCCACACTCTCCACACTCACATCATCCATCATGTCGGACGACAAGACTACCGTTTCCGAAATTTTCTTCGAGGAGCTCGCTGACATCGAGCTTGAGTTCGAGGAGACTGAGAACGCTATCAGTAAGCTACCCACTCTGGCTTCTCCCAGTGCCTCGGCCCCATCTGCTCATATACTAACCACATTGCCTTTCCTCTAGTCCGCATGCAGGTCGAGCTTCAGGCCGGCCTGTACGAGAAGCGCCACGAGCTCATTAGCAAGATCCCCAACTTCTGGTCGCTTGTCTTCGAACAGGCACCTGCTGACATCGATGAGTACATCATGCCCACCGATGCCGCTGCTCTGCTCTCCTCCCTGGTGTCTCTGAAGGTCAACCACTTTGAGATTGAGGGTGGCGACAGTGGCATGGGTGAGCCTCGGTCCATCAAGTTCACTTTCGAGTTCCGTGAAAACGAGTACTTCAACAACACCACAATTGAGAAGAAGTTTTACTTCCGTTACGGCAAGGGCGACTGGTCTGGCTTCGTCTCCGAGCCTGTCACTATCGACTGGAAGGAAGGCAAGGACCTGACCGAGGGTATGCTCGACCTGGCCAAGAAGGTCTACGATGATGACATGGCCCATGAGGCTGCCGGCACTGCCAAGGCCAGCACTCCTACAGACAACGAGAAGAAGCTCATAACCAAGCTCGAGAACAGTGCCGCTGGTGGTGTCAGCTTTTTCGCCTGGTTCGGCTACCGCGGCCGCCGCGTGACTGACGCCGAGCACAAGGAGCAGAAGACCATCCTGGCCGCCCGCCGTGCTGGCAACGCCCCTAAGAAGACCGAAGACGAGAAGAAAGAAGCCGAGGAGGATGATGAGGATGACGATGATGACCACGAGTATGACATCTTCGTTGGTGGTGCTGACCTGGCTATCTGCCTGGCTGATGACCTCTTCCCCAACGCCATCAAGTACTTCACTCAGGCTCATGAGCTGGAGAACATGAGCGACTCTGGCTTCGAGACTGAGGAGGAGGACGACGAGTAAGCAGGACAAAAAGCCAAAACCGCACAAAGACCGGGGTTGCCACTGCTTTCCCTGTCATTTTTCTTGCGCACTTTCTCCTTAGGTCTTGTACCGTTTACAGCTCTTCTTTGACTCTGGGGGGACAGCACATTCACGAGAAAAAGAAAATAATTATACGTAGAAAAATCGGAGCAGGCGAAGGGAAGATGGATTTACTTTTGGGGGAACTATTAAACGTAACGACGTAGGGATGGGATGGGATTTGATACCATGGAAACGGGTCGCTTGGCTCTAGAGTTCACACACGCTTTGATATAAAAATGATGGATGATGGATAATGAATAGATTCACTTGGCTCATGCACTCTTTGGTCTCTGGCACCTTGTACTATTGTGTGATTGGTGGTTTCTCTCATACGAAGCATCTGTGCGGTTACACAAAGTGCTGCGTTGCTAAGTAACCCTGAACGATGGTCTAGAGTCTAACCCTAGATGGGCAACAGTGCTATCCGCCTCTTTTTTTTTTTTTTTTTTCATCTTTTCGAGCATTTAGGAGTAGGCATAGCTGGGCGCATTCACCAGCGTCGTGGTACCTTCGTATTGTAAGTTTTCCTTTTATTCGGTCCGAATGTGTGTACACTATAAAAACAACAACAAAGTCTTATGCAATGAAAATACAAAACATCACTTGCCTCCCTTTCCATACTCCATTACTCCAGACCTTGCCACTCGTCCTCGTTTGACCCATCACTATCATCCATCTCAAAGTCTTCGCCCTCAGTAACCACCTTTTGTACTTCATCCACAACGGGGGCTCCTAGAGTTAGTGGTGAACTTTTAGCCTTGGCTTGGCCTACTAGATAATTTACCATGTAAATGTTGTTGTCTGCTAGTTTGCGGATATCATCACGTATGCGCGAGATGGCCCGGCTAACTACGCGTAGTTCAATATCTGCCTTGGCGCGGTTAGCCATTAGCCATGGGCCATGCTTGTCGATGACGGCACGAATCCACAGAAGACAGAACTCGATGTGTGGAGAGTTCTCAGTCTGTGTAGCAATGAATCGCAGGAGGCGTTGGAGGTATAGTGTCGGTAGACCTTCGACAACAAGAGAAATGTTGCGGTGGGGGACAGCTTGGAAGACACGTTTGATTAGTGCGTCATCGTTAAGGCGAAATGCCATTACAAGGGCTTGGAGATAGTCCTGGTTGTTTTCAAGCACAGCTAGCGTTGAAGCCGGGGTGACTTCTATACTGAGGTCGAAAGGGTCAAAGGTCAGTGTAGAATCAACGCTGTAGATAAGCAGACCCTCAGTCGAGGCAGCACAGAATGAAGCACCATCGGGCGCAAAGCCAATGCTAGTAACGCGCACATCAGGGTGGATCTTGCGGGCACTAGGATCGCCGCGCTTCGATCCTGGCAGCGCGTTGTGTGAGGCATTGGTCGCTTCGGCGTCTGAATTGTTGCCCTGGTCATCAATTAGGCCTACAGCACCGGCTTCTGTAAGCTTTTTGCTGTTAAGGAACTCCTGTGTGCCTTGCAGCGAAAGATTGACACTGACGGTATACTTTTTGAGAAGTACCATTGTGGATACAGAGTACAGGCAAATGTACTTGCTGTCACCGCCTGCTAGCAGGCAAGATCCGTCTGTACTGTAGCGAATAGTGCCAAAGCTTTTGGCATTACTGCTATTCGCTGCTGTGCGGCGGTCGGTGTCCTTGCGACCGCCGGAAACATCGCGGCGCCCATCGAGACCGGCAATCTGTTGGCCATCATGAATAGACCAAAAAGAGAGCTGACCGTCAAGCGTTGAGATAGCTAGTTGGTTCGAATCAGGGCGTACTGCAAGTGCAATCACGTCTGCTTGTAGCTGTAGCGGCTCACTGGTTTGCGAGCGGCCAAAAATGGACCATATCCGGGCTGTGCGATCCCAACTGCCAGACACAAGGTGGCTGCCATCGGGCGTAAAGGCAACAGCCGACACAGGGCCCTCGTGGCCGCTCATACGGTCGAGCAGCTGGCCAGTCTGGACACTCCAGATATGCACATCAAAGGAGTCAAGAGAACCGGCAGCAACAACTTCACCGCTAGGGTCGACGGCCATGCACGAGAATGACAGCCGCGTGGGGGCCGTGAAGGTGCGGAAATTGCGGTATCGGATAAGGTCCCATGCTCGGATGGAGCCGTCGAGAGATGCGGTGAAGAGGACATTCCCCTTTTTGGTAAATTCACAGGCCGTCACTCCACTTGTGTGCTCAGCGAAGGTGACGATGCAAAAGCCCGATTCGACGTCCCAGACCTTGATCTTGCCATCGTCGGCTGTAGTAACTACTCTCTTACCATCAGGCGAGTAAGTAAGAGCATTGATAGAGTCAAAGTGGCCCTGCTGCTTGAGAATGTATGACTCAGATTGCCACTCCCACACCAGAAGTTGGCCTAATTTTGACGCACCAAATGCCAGCCACTCACCGCTCTGGTTAATGGTTACAAAATCAATATCGTTTTGCGAGATACTGAGCTTGTGAATTGGGTTGAAGTCGGGCATCTCGTATAGCCCAAAGACGCCATCGGAGAAGCCTGTAACGAGGAGATTGCTTTTGGGGTGGAAGGCGGCACACTTGACGTGCGCGCTGCCCTGCATAAAGTAGTTTCTCTTCACCACTCGCCACCGGAAGTCCTCGGGTGACGGCTCGTCTTCATCGCTGGTTCCGAGGGGAGCCACATACTTCCACTCAAACACCGCACCATCCCTGCTGACAGAGTAAATGGTCTCCTGGTCATTGCTGAACCATGCGCCAACGACAGCTTGCTTGTGGCCTGAGAGTACAGTGGGAACAAAGCCCTCCTCGGCATTTAAGCTCCATATCCGGGCAGTCAGATCCTTGGATGCACTGAGAAAGAAGCGAGAGTCGCTGGACCACTCAATGTGACAAACTTCGTCAAAATGTTGGCTGTGGCTGTGGTGGCGCACAAACGGCGCGAATTCAACTTGACCGTCGACATTGGCATCTGGTGTTGCGGGCACATGCCACACCTCGATGCGACGGCGGAGGCCAGCAGCAAAGTAGCGGCCACAAGGGGAGAAGGCGAGTGCGGTCACAGGAGATCGCAGGGAGAATTGGTAGATGGGGATGCGGCGTGGCACGTTTGTGAGAATTGCTACACCATCGTCGTCAACGGACAGCAAGAGATTGCCACGTGGAGAGAGACTGATACGGGATATGTTTTTGCGATGGGCGAAGGGAAGAGTGTAGGTTTTGTTGCTATTGGAGATGTGAGGAGCATGGTTAGCGTTGGTTCTTGGCTCGGCAGATTGGCAGATATATCGATTCCTGTGATGTCGGAAAAGTACACTTACTCAACCAAGTTGAACACACTTACCCTGTTGCCCACGGGGGAAAACAGGTGAGTGCCTTCGGGGTCAAACACCAGGTTGCCCTGACAGTAGACCTGGCCCAGGAGATTTGTGAACTGCGATAGTTAGTAAGCGCTGAAATTTGCGAAGTGGTGGTGGATGCTCACTTTGAAGTCGGTCTTCATCTTCACAGCAGCTTCGCTTACTATCCGACCTGCCTCAGAAGTTGGAAAAAGTCTTGTTACGCCTGTACTTAGCACATGAACAGCACTGGCGATGAAGAATTGAGGTTCCTAGCAAAAGTTCTAACTTCTACAAATTTCCTTATCGATAAGATAAAGAGCGTGTGATAAGAGCAGCCATCCTTGCACGATGGGCCAATGAGTTTGTGCAGACGCGCCCCACATAAAGTACACGTGACCTGGCAAGATGAGCGGAGATGGTTGGCATCTAGTCAAAGAAGACCTCCAGTTTAGGTGTTTTTGGGCCAAGCTAGAGCTTCCCCCCATGTTCAGGGACCTACAAGCCTGCACTGACCAAGACCTAGAGCTAAGCCCAAAGTAGCGAGGCTTGAGTTGAAGGTGTCAGGGGTCAAGTTATAAACCTCCTTCTGAATGGTGATCTCCTTGTGATCATTCGACTTGTTTTCCCCTTTCAAGCGCTTCTTGTCGAACTTGTTGGTTTAAAACATATCAAATCATGTCTCTGGTAGTAGAGATGGATGTGTGAGGAATGGGAGAGAAGATGAGGTGAAAGTGCCTTCCAAGGACCATAGAGGAAGTAGGAGCAAGCCAACTAGCAGGAAGCCCAGTGTTGTACTGGAGGTTGCAGTAAGTAATACGGTACCACGTCCTCATTTCTGGTGTCCCCTTCCTAGAGAAAAGCTGGCTTGTTTGGTCCCTTCAAGTGTAAACTTCCCTGCCTTCCCCTGAGCGTTGTGCCTTCCCAAAAATCCATCCAACGCAGAAAGCGAGCCAGCCCACTTTGGTAACTTCCTAAATTAAATCAGCTCCTCTGACGGCTTTGTCCCCTTTTCTGTGTCCGACATCCGACAAGCACACGTCTGCACTCCAGTCTCCCACCC
>JAZBQP010000248.1:0-37715 GCA_038407015.1 Ceratocystis ficicola | reverse complement strand
TTTTTTTTCTTTTTTTTTTTTTTTTTTTTTTTTCTTTTTCATTCTAATTCGTCCCTCTTACTGGCCCCCCGAGTCTGGTAAAGGGATAGAGCCTGCTTGCCTGGCCTTGTTCATCACCGCCGCGGGGATTCGCCGGCCAGAGAACTTGCACTAGGCAGAAGGGCAGAGCACCAAGAAGGCTCTTGCAGCTTAGGATCCAGGGTTGAGGCTTAGGCAAGCTCTGAAGTTCTGTGACTCTTCTTTCTTTTGAGGGTCGATCTCGATTGTTCTAGTGGCTTTTTTCTAGGACTTGGGGACCAGAATAAAAGCAATAAAAAGGACCTGCAGACGCAGACGCAGACGCAGATGCAGACGCAGGCGCAGACAAGCACAAGTACAAGCAAGGTTGTGCCATCCTCGTTCTTCAGTGCATTTTGGTGGCCACGCATATCATACTGTGAAATCCAAGGCCATAGAACCGCTATAATATCAGACCATAACAGACACACACACATCAGCAGACTCTGACTCTCTTGTTCTCATTCTGTTGGTTTCTCCCCCTTCAGATGCAAAGAGGAATCGTTGCAATGTGAGCTGAACTGCAGAGCCTGCATAACGGCTGCTCCTCCGATCACATATTTTTAATCATTTTATGATAGAAACAGGGAAGCTTGAACCATTCTGCTTGAACAGAAGCAGTGCACACACATAAACACAAGCTACGACTCGCTCCACAAGCAGGGATCTGGCCTGGCCGCGAGAGAGAGCAAGCAGAAGGATTGGGAGAGGGCAGGCACCACTAGGCTCCCACGGGGAAAGCAGGAAAAGCAGAGCCTACGCCAGTGGACGGGCCAATAGGCAACAGCAGAGAGCATGAGCTGCAGTGAGAGCGAGGTGCGAGCAGGGAAGACGAGACTTGTAGCTTCCAGACTTGTGGCTTTGCCTCTCCCACCAGGCCTGCTAGCCCGTCTTAAGCCGGCTCGTTTTTTCTCGAAAAGCGGATGGGAAAAAGCAAGGTTACTGGCCCTTTTCCACGGCGTCCAAGCTCCTTGTTCGTATGAAGAGACGCCGGAGGAGAGCCCAATACAACAGCTGTCTGATGTTGCACATTTGTAGCCCTAAGGCGCGAATTCCTAGGGTTAATCATCACATGCTTCCATGCTTCACATCACGTGACACGGAGCACAAAACCTCGTCAGTCCCGGGCCAGCGTCATTGTTCTTTCGACATCACGAACTACAACCACGACATCTCCCTGTTCCTGGATATTTACTTTGCGTGCTCTTGTTGCGCTGTATGCACCTGCAAATAACACAGCAAGCAGCGGATGCTGCCTAGGGTTCTCCTTGCTTAGCAAATATTACACATTACACCGAGCAGACAAGAGGAAATCAAAGGGATACAGCCACACATGCACTCCTCTCATGCTAGCCTACACATCACGCGCATACACGCATTAAATGACTATGCAGGTAATATTGCTAGGCAGGTCGTGCAGCTGTAGTTCGCAGTCCTGCATGAAGCAAGGCACCAAGCAACGCGTTTTTGTTTTTCCCAATCGCCTTGTTTTCTTTATTATTGTTGTTGTTTTTTCTTTTCCTTGGCAAGGGCGGAACGGGGGAAGACGGATGGAGAGAGATGTGTCGGTCGTGATGCAAGTTGTATGAATGAAGGAGGGCAAGGGGCGCCGCGAAAATGATGCATCGTGTTTATGGCGACTAGTTAGCTGTTCAGCCGTGGACTGCGGGCGGACAGGAAGTGAGATGAGAGGGGGGTGGATGGGGGGGAGGGGGGGGGGGGTGGGTGGGGGGGGGGGGGGGGGGGGGAGGGGGGGGGGGGGGGGGGGGGGGGGGGGGGGGGGGCAGAGCGACCGGAGACATCGGGGGACGGTGAGCAAGGGATGTCGGGGCTTCTTTGTGTTTTCTTCTATGTCTATGTCTCGTACCATCGGGAGGATAGCACGTGAAAAGGGAAGATAAAGATTGCTGCTGGCTGCATGATCTGAAGCAGGAAAAAGAAACGCAAGGGAGAAGCACCAAGGGCAAGGAAAAGGGAAAAGAGGAGCCAGGGAGAGGCAGAGAGGCGAGAGGTGAAGATGTGGTAAAGAGGTGGAGAAGAGGAAGACAGGCCAGCAGACACACACACTCGCACACACTCGCACACACATAGACAGCCAAACAAACAGCCAGGCCCTGTGCCATAGAGCAACATGCGTGCCTGCAAGAGCTTGCCTGGTACGAGTGTGTGCATCGAGCTCACCTTTCCCAGGGAAAAAGCCAAGAGAGCTTTTCTACAGTGTCGTTTTATGATATATCACAACGTCCAAGCCCGCACGCGCGTCCAGCTGAAGTGCTCAAACAATAGTCAAGGAGCAAGAAAGAAAGAAAGAGAGAGAGACCAGACGAGACGAGACGAAACGAAACGAGATGCAGAGGAGAGGAACAAAATGGCCTACGACCCTGCCATTGAACTTGAGCTTGACTACGTTTGACTTGGCTGCACTAAAACAAAGGGCTTGCCACGCCGCCCTTTTGGTGCTGAAGCCCACGGTCGTTGAGCTAGCATACCGCCATGCACACACAGACTTTGACAAGACCTTGCTCATCTGCCCGCCTGTTTATTTGGCTTTCACAGTATCGTCTCGCTTTGTGCCCCCCCTAGGCCTAGACGAAAGCCTTCCCAAGGGTCCTTGGGCTGGGGCTCGAAGATGGAAGACATCGGGAAAATAAAGTGACAGGTCAGATGTCAAAGAGCAAAACCGAGTGTGAGGGAATTACACAGAGGAAGAAGAGAGACAGGCAGCCAAGACACGCTGAAGAAGAAAGGTTAGGAGAAGAGAAAGAAGGGGAAGATGCAAGAGAAAAAAAAAAAAAAAAGGAATATCCAAGTGCCTCACTTCACACGTGAAGCTACCTACCACCCACAGAGAGCTCACCAAAAGAAAACAAGTACCAAAAAACAAGACGCGACAGAGGAAAAAGAAAAAGCACCGATCATGCCCGTGGCTCTTCCAGCCATCACTTGGTCTTCCGTTTCTCCGGCTGCTCTGCTGGCTGCTTGCCCGTTTGTGGCTTGCTGTCCAGGCCTTTGTTTTCTTTTTCTTTCCTTCTCGTCATCGCTTTTTGACATGTCCTTTTATACTTTCTTTTTTTTTCTTTCTTCCACTTCAATTGGTGGCTCTTTTGCCACTGACCTGCTGCATTATGCTTGCTACATGCACACCCTCCCATGGCATAACCGTTCCTGGCCTGTGATACATCATAACACGCTTCCCTTTTTTCTTCTTTCCGCCATTTACAGGCCCTGCTGCAATTTCATGGATGTATGCATGTGTTTGCACATAGATGTCTACATGCCTCTTCTCGTCTTCCTGTGCGTTAGTCCTGCTCCTTGATATCTAGGCGGCTCTATTCAAGGGAGGAACAAGCAAGGCCAGAGCACCAAGCGGAGATCAGATCGAAGAGACAGCCAGACCAGGTCAAGCCAGGTCGGATCAGGCCTGGGAAAGAGAGAGGACAAACGCAGCAGGTGTAATGATCCCCACCCGCGTGCGCCTGTGTGCGTGTCAGGTACAAGTCAAGCCGGGTCATTAAAAACAAGCAAAGCGGGCGAGTTGCTCCCTGGAGAGAAGCATCCCGTGTTAGTGTCCGTTCGCCAAATATTCAGCTGGAACTCGAGGACTCTAGGGTCTTGTGGTGTAGGAGTGACGCTCCAAGTACGTAGCCGATCTCAGCCGCTGAGCCAGACCGGCATGAGCTCTAGGCATGGGAAAGGCTGGAAAGAATAGCCGATCAAGAGCAGAAGACGTAGAGGCGGACGGAGAAGGGGGAGCATCACGGGTCGATGATCAGGGTTAAATACCCTGGGAAGGACTAGGCCGCAAGCTAGCGTGTTGGTAGCATTGGCTGGCCAGCGCATATCACTTGACGAGGTTGCATCGAGCTTGAAGGGTCTGGGCTAAAGACAACGCGCCGCCGTCAACAGGGAAAGGGCTCTTGAAGAGGCGGGCTAGTGATAAATTTGCTGCAGGTCTCAGCCTAATGTTAGTAGCAGCTTTGCCAAAGCGAGCACAATGCAGTGGGCTCACTGAGGGCGCAGGTATCCAAGCCAACTAGCCTCTCTCCCAAACAAATGCATTGTTCTTCGCCACAATGCGACTAGACTGCCTTGACTAACAAGGCTTTGGGTGGTTGTCTTACTTGGAGGCTTCAAGGACTTCAAGAACAAGGTATCTCGAGCTAATGCAGATGCAGTGTAGTCGCCGAGAAAAAAAAAACAAAAAGGGGGAGGCAGAACAGTGGTAAGAGAGTCATTGCATATACGCAAAGCTGCCGTAGCATACGCTCGCTCGCTCGCTCGCCTTGAACACTCATCATTCAAAATTGGCTACGCTACTCTCCCCTATGCGCCCCCTCCCCTCTCGCTGTCACTCTGTCACCCTCTGTTACCTTATCCTCCCAGGCACCCTGCTCGTGTCTGTCCAGCTTTTGCTCTAGCGCCTCCAGCCGCTCCAGCTTCCTTGTCCGATTCTCTGTTTTCTCTCTGTACACTGCCCACACGACAAGCTCGATCTGCCCTGCTACTGTGGCATCCACTCGTTTGCCCTTTTCTTGGCCCTCTTGTTGTTATGCTCAGCAAATCGAGGCACACACGCAAATACGGATTGCCAGAAAATACCAGCAGGCTTAAAGCGGGATGCATGCACACATACGCGCACACAGTTGCATCTCGAGCTGCAGCGACACATGAACGGGAAAAGCAAGTAAAGGGCAATTAAAGTCCCTTGCTTCGGTGTTGCCCCTCAGCCTCTCTGTCTTCTAACATGGCACAGCATGCTCCCCCCAAAGCCCCCAAGGCCCAGTTGCAGTGTAGTTCTTGCGTGTTTGTATTTTGTTCATGTATCTGCATGTGTATTTGACTCAGCTGTCAGGGGAAAAAAGCCAAAGGGGGAAAAGGAAAGTGAAAGAAAGAGGGAGAAGAGGTCAAGGAAGAACAAAGACAGAGAGATGGAGGACAGAAGGAGGAGAGAAGCGCTGTCTGCTTTCCAAGGTACTACGCACATACGTATGTGTGCATGACTTGGCCCTCTCGGCCGTTATGCCAACTTTTCCCCGTATGTCTTGGTCGTCTTGCCTTGTGCCTCTACTTTGCTTACTGGCCTAGCCTGGGCTAATCTGGCACTGGCCTCATTAACTGCACAACTGCCAGAGCAGAGCAGAGGAAATCAGAGTTCTATGCCTGCAGTTAATGACTCTCGCCCCCCCAGGACAACCAACAACTAGTCGAGGCAGAGAACTTCGCCCAGGCCTAGACTCCTACCGCTACTGATTGGCCTGATGTAACTTAAACTACCGTTGCTCCTCTCGCCTTGGCTTGGCTTAGACATCCTTTCCCGCCCGGCTTTGCGAGAAGTATGCATTTACTTAATCACACTGCTCGTGTCCACACTATAGAAAAGACTGAAGCGAATCCGGGTGGCTGCACTGAAATCTTCTCTGAAAACGAATAGAAAAGAGAAAAAGAATAAAAACAAAAAGAAAGGCAAGACATTGCCATGCATGGTAGGGAGACAACAAGACAGACATCAACCGCCCTCATGGAGAGTGTCTCTGTTTGTGAGTCTGCATTTTTGAGCGTGCTTGTGATGGTGAATGTGCTTGTGCCTGTGCTCGTGCTCGTGCTTACATGATTCTTCTTGCTCCTTCTTTAGCACAATGCATATGTCTTCCCTCATTCTTTCTTCAAACTATGAATCTATTTTCTTGTAGCCAGCCTGTCTTGGCTCCTCACGCTATCGTCCCGTGTTTATAGCACTGGGCCAGTCAGGATAGGGGAGGAGATTGTCCACTCGCCTCCTACATCCATCTAGTCTCCGTCTTTATCTTTGTCTCTGTTCTCCCCTCTTTTATTCTTCCTCTCTTCCCTCCTGCCCATGTCCATGTCTCTACCCATTGTCTCGTTTTGCCCACCCCTTGCGTCGCCTTCTCCGGGCTTACGCTGTGATAAAATCACAGTCATGGTTCTTGGAGCCTTGAGAATGGTGAGTGGGCCTTGGCGCCATAGAAGACTCTGGCCCTCTATTTCTCCTCTCCAGTTCTCCGGTGCCTTATGCAGAGTGCAGGGGGACCATTGCTTAGCCATACGAATACAAGACAACGAAAGAGAGGCAGCACTAGGGATGGCTGCAAACGGGCCACTTATAATGCAAAAGGACGGCCTTCTAGACCCTCGCCTTGCCCTTGGTTTCTCGGCCTTTAAGTCGAGCCGAGTCGCACGGCTTCCAAAGTATAGATACAGGCAGCATGTGTAGTGCAGAGAGTGTGCGTGGTTATCCATGGGCTCAGGAAGACCCAACGGCAGCATAACTTTGACCTGCTCAGTACACAACGGCTACAAGACAAGAAAGAGCCTGGCACATGCTATATTTCTAACATGTCGGGCTCTCGTCTTTCTGCTTCACTCCTATTTGCACAATTGACCCCCCACCCCTCGTTTTCGCCACCATCATTGCCTCGCCCCCTCTTATCATGCCCTGCCTGGTCTAGTCTCTGAATTTGCGCCCTGCCTGCTCCATTCACATTCGCTCAGTAGACAAACTACTAGCGCCTCAGCTCAGTTGAATCAGTGCTGCATACGGAGGCATAATACTAGGAGAGCTAGTGAGGGTGAGTGGCTACATCATCGTTGTGATGTCAAATATGTGACCTCAGGACACGACAAATGAACAACTCAGACCACAGTAGATAGCCGGTTGGCAAGGAATATGAGAGAACAAAGAGATCAAATGACAACATTCATGCTGGCCCCCGCCCGTAGCATGCCCTTGTATGCTTCTAGACACCCTTTGAATACTTTCTGTGTAACTTATTTGTAACAATGTCATTGGCCAACCTGCAATGGCCTTTGCATGCACCCACACTTAGCCAGGCTGCGTTATGCTACGTCGCGGTATAATAGAGTATGTAGAAGAAAGTAAAGGGGATGCTGTGGAAGATAAACAGCATGATGAGTTTCTTTCGAGCGAGTTCCTTTTTTGTTGTGCTAATGCCACACCCTTAGCGAAGATGGGAAAGAAGATGAGATGGGAGGGGCGTGTATAGTTCTATAGCAAGCTGGCTAAGCATGTATTTACAGTCCGCTTGAAAATCTCATTCGGAGACTCAGATAAAAGTTGATCAGTAGACGCTCATCACATGCTTAGCCACATAGCTGTACACATGTAAAGCAGATGTTAGAGAGATAGCTCATAAGGATGAGATGTATAGGGGGGAAGAAAAAGGAGGAGAACAGTGGAGGGTTCGGATCCGGGGAGACTAGTAGGCCTCAGATATTATGCAACATGAAATAAGAGTAGCTGCAGAGTAAAGCTTAGGAGCCTGAGTACTTTGTTGTTCTCATCTGCCTGCAAGATGTCTTGCAGGATTTCTTTTGCCCTTGTTGATGTTCGCAAATAGGCGGACTCTTGTTGGGTCTATGGGCAATGATTAGGTGATGTGTGTGTGTGTGTGTGTTGTCCGTACGTATCGTATGTTCCTAGTTTGCACCTGATGCCCGTCTGTTGTTATCCCACCCCCGTCCCGCTTCTCCCCACTACACATTCCACACCCATATCTTGGATAGACACATAGAGGCACCGTGTATATGCTCCATGATGCAGCACGGCACATATTGCTCACATAGCCTTTAGTTGGTGCTTGACGTTCTCATACACCAAGAATGTCACCCACGTTGCTGGCATGACCCGTAACACTGCTGGTCCAAGCCCACGATAGCACCCCCTTAGGCCCTCCTCGCGATAGACCCTACCAGCCACACCAGCAACGCCTTTGCCAAACCGCTTTTCTGAGTCATAGTTCTGCATGCGTGCACGTATGACTTGATATGGATACGTGGCTGCGCCCGCAACAAGCTTGGCTAGAGTTGAGATTGCCAGCGTTGCTTGAACATCTAACCGCTGGATATGTTCTCCCCCACTTGATTTTGTAGCAGGAAGATTAATTCTAGACCCATTGCGACCACCAGACTGTGTTGCAAGGTACACCCTTTTTAGCGGGTCGTATACTGCAAATTGCACTGCACCATGTGATACGCCCATTAGACTGACCAGCACGCCGCGATAAAAGCCCGAAAGGCCTTCTGTGTGGTAAATGGCACGCACCCCTTGGGACATGCTTTGATATGCACCCTCAGAGGACCGATTAGATGAGAGCATGCGTGTCTTAAGCACCCATATCGGATTTGTGAGCATGGTAGTCGTAGCACCCGCCATAGCGGACGCAAGAAAGTGCTCGTAGGGTGCAAGAAAACCACTATCGTCATGTGCATGAGCGCGATGTCTGTCAGACCGGAGCGACACAATCAGCTGTTCAGCCTTAGCTTTGAAGAAAAAGAACGACGCCCATCCAGCCGCATTCCCTACTAAGTTTGGGGTTAGACCGCGATAGAAGGCACGCATAGGCGTGTCATGGGCTACGAGGCTCCGCAAAACCCCAAGTGTCGTCAGCTCTAGCTTGCCGCCTGTGGCCGTGGCACTACGATATACTGTGTGTGGATGGGGGCTGAGTCAGCATAGGTGATATTGAAGCAAAAGCAAAAGGCATCTCACATACTCTGCATTCGCGTCTTGACAATATCCAACGGATGGACGACAAGTGTAGCCACGGAGCCGGCCATCAAGCCGGCTATGGATTCGATGGAGGCTGGAGAAAGGGGGCTTTGTGATGGCATCTTAAGGTTGACGGGTGTTGCCAGAACAGAAAAGGAGGTTGACCCGAAAGGAAGAGCTAAGAATAGGTGTTAAGCTGTTGTGATTTCATGGCGTCATAATGTAAGTTTATTGTTGTTTAGTTGCTTTAGCCGTCTTAGAGTTAAGGACTTTAGAGGTGAAAGAAGGTTTTTTGGCCTCTTCATAAAATGAAGTTTTTTTTGGGGCTCGATCCCAAATTTGTAATTGCTAGTTTTGATGGTGACACTAAGGACGGGCAAGGACTGCAACTACCGCCGCCGAAGATATATGGCTGGAAAAAAAAAAGATTGTAGAAGTAATTTTTTATTTCTTGCATTCTTCATGTCACGATTGAACAGGGCCAGACGTCTTTCTCTTGAGATTTTCATTAACAACAGGCTCATCTGTGGCCAAAGTACGCTTCATGCTCCCTTTCCATCCCGAATAGTAATTGTACAAATGGAGCATCCGTTCATAGCCTTCTCAAGGAAGCTATCTCGAGATCTGCTTCCTTATTTCCTCCACCGTGCTTCTAGTCCCACCCAAAGTGCGAAATGTGTTTTTGTTACAGTTAATTGGAGTTGTGCCCAGTGCTTTGCTTTCCATCTTCAACTCGCCTGAGCTTTGGCTTGATTCGAGACCTCGGCGAGTAATGTCAGTTGGTCATGCATCAATGTCTTGCCTGGCTGCTTATGAGAGGGGAGACAGGAGACTGAAAGATTAGTTAGTATGCCGTCTAGGGATCTATAAGGGATAGAAAAATACGGACCGGATGATAGAGGGGCGAGGGTAGCTGCGCGTCAGGCCTAGAGTCGCACATGTATATGTTAGTAAATTAGGCCGTCTTGGGTTGTGGGTGGCTTCGCGGAAGCTCGCTCGCTTTAGAGGCTATGCATACCCAGGTATAGAATGAAGGGGATGTATCCGCTACACAACAGGCGAAGAGTCAGTTAAACCTATATCCAGAGATTCATTTGCTGTGCACTAGGAACTCACTAGTGAACGACGACCTGTGAGACGTCAATCAGACGGCCGATGCGCTCCTTGGTCTCCTCGGAAAGGGTAAACATGGTGGGTGTAATTCGTCAATATTCGGGAGCACGGAGGCGTAGAAAGAATAAGCTTGAGTTTAGCGGTAGTCCAGGGAGGTCTCGTATAGTTCCAAGTCGCGTTGTAGCAGATCTAAAATTCGTGGAGCGTTGCGGTCGGTGATGTCGTAACCCTCCAAAACTTTTCCAGCCTTGTCACAAGGCGGGGAGGGTTAAAGATTAACCCTACCCAGCAGCCCCGTTCTTGCGTTGCTGATCTGGATGCGGGGGGTTGCGTTTTAGTCACTATGACGCTTTGTGCAACAACAAAATTGTTGTGGCTCTTGATGACCAAAACCATTCATGTCACGACCATAGATACCTGTGACAGCCTGGCTTCGATATAGGAATTGTATAGGTCAGGGCAAATCCCTCTCTCACAAGATGTCTCCGTTCCAGATTACCACGGAGTATATCTCCACCGGTGCCAATAGACACACGGCTGTAGCTGATTGGAGCTCTCAAGGGACGCTAGCATTCGGTGCAGACGTAAACATTGCGCTCTGGGAACCTAACGTAAGTGATACATAGCTGCACCACTGTCTTTTAACTTCTGTTGACAAGTTACCATTGCTTAGAATTCGGCCCCACGGGGTGTCTCAAAGCTACTTAGAGGGCACAAGGAAGCCGTCAAGGCCATCAAGTTTCTACCCCTCTCAATCAAATCATCCTCAACATCAGACGAACAGTTCATGGTCTCTGGATCCGACGACAACTCGCTTAGACTTTGGTCTATTAACAATAAAACGGGAAGCCACGAAACATTGCAGGTTCTATTAGACCACCAAGCTCCTGTTCACTGCATAGCGGTGCTTAAATCTTGCTCGTATGAAAAAGGCGTGTATCTCGCCTCAGGCAGCGCTGATGCTACAATAAAGGTGTGGAGATTTGAGGACCGACAGCTAAGGCTTGTGCAAAGCATCCAGACAACACCAAGATACTTTCCTCTAGCATTGGCTCTGAGCTCTTTAGACGAGTCAGACGACACGCTCATACTAGCTGCAGCTGGTACCAAGACATTCATCCAAGTCTTCGTTGCCAACGTGTCTGATCTAGAAAGCCTGGAGTTCAGTTTACAGACTACCCTTGTAGGCCATGAGGGCTGGATTCGATCATTAGAGTTTGTGCGTGAGGTTGATAGTGACCCATGCAGTGATTTACTCATGTCCTCTGCCAGCCAGGACAAGTACATCCGTATTTGGCGAGTGCACCAGGGTGTCCAAACTCCCACAAAGCCATCGTCCGAGGCTGATCCCTCACGGCAGAGTTTGCTTCTAGGCAAGACGCCATCCAACAAAGCGCACGTCTTGAAAGCTGGATCTAAGGATTTCACTATTACCTTTGAGGCTCTTTTATTGGGCCATGAAGACTGGGTTTACAGCGCGCAATGGTTCTCGCAGCCAGGCCAAAAGCCTAGGCTTCTCTCTACCTCTGCGGACAATACTCTGGCCATGTGGGAGCCTGACGCAGACTCCGGTATCTGGATTAGCATGGTTCGCCTTGGAGAGATTAGCCGTGAAAAGGGCGCTACGACCGCGACAGGCAGCACAGGAGGTTTCTGGACAGGTCTATGGAGTCCTGATGGCAAATCTGTAGTATGTCTAGGCCGCACAGGTAGCTGGAGAAGATGGAAATACAACGACTCAACCGACCAGTGGCACCAGGAGATCGGCATATCTGGTCACGTAAATCCTGTGACTGGTATTTCTTGGGCTCGCAGTGGCGCCTATATTTTCTCCACGTCTTCGGATCAGACCACACGTCTGCACGCACCATGGAAAGGGGCAGTCGGTCAAAACACGTGGCACGAAATGGCGCGGCCGCAGATTCATGGCTACGATCTCAACTGCATTGACAGCCTTGGCGATCGCCAATTCGTCTCAGGAGCCGATGAGAAGCTGATGCGTGTTTTTACCGAGCCCAAGGCCGTCGCTTCTCTATTAAATCGCCTCACAGGGACCGAAGTCGCTAGCGACGCCATGCCAGATTCAGCAAACATGCCCGTGCTAGGTCTTTCTAACAAAGCTATCGAATCTGGAGACATAGGCGAGCAACAGTCAGAGGCACCTGGAATACGCAAGACAGCCTTAGACCTTGACCATCCTCCCTTTGAAGACTCGCTTTCGCGGTACTCCCTGTGGCCTGAAGCTGAGAAGCTGTATGGTCACGGCTACGAGATATCATGTTTGGCTAGCAGTCACGATGGCAGCTTGATTGCTAGTGCGTGCAAGGCCACATCAACGAACCATGCTGTTATCCGACTATTTGAGACAGGCAAGTGGACCGAGATTCGGCCCCCGCTTATGGCTCATTCTCTAACAGCGGCACGTGTTCGGTTCTCTCCTGATGATGCCATGATTCTCTCTGTTGGTAGAGATCGCCAGTGGGCGGTCTTTGCCAAGGAAGTTGGGGAGACACAGATGGAAACAGAGGCCAAGCAAGAAGCGAAGGCCCATTTCAGCCTTAAGCAAGCCAATCCTAAGGGCCATTCACGCATGATTCTTGATGCAGCCTGGGCACAGTGCCTTAATCCGCGTGGCTTTGCCACAGCTGGCAGAGACAAGAAGGTTCATTTATGGGTCGAGAAGAACGGCGCCTTTGAGCTAGGTCACTCTCTGGCTTTTGATAGCGCTGTGACGGCAATTGACTTTTCTTCCCAGTCGCGCAATGCAGGAAAGCAGATTCTCGCTGTAGGGACCGAGACTGGTAATATTTCAGTCTGTATGCTGTCTTTCGGTGAGACTATTGAAGTCGTCTCTAACACGGCCTTGAGCCCCGAGTAAGTTTTGAGCCCCGTGTCCAGCAAATGAGTGCGTAATATGACGTTGTCCTAACACATCTCCCTAGATTCTGCCTTCAAAAGCCGGTGTTACAGCTTGCCTGGAGACCCGTAGAGAGTTCTGAGGCCTTGAATGAATGGCCTACATCTTATCTATCTGTCGCTGGAGAGGACAGCTCTTTGCGTATCTACGTCCTGACTAAGAAGGAAGACTTATAACGGCGAGGGCAGAGCCTATGACCTATGGTCCGAAAAAAAAAAGAAGAAGAGAAATTATAATGCCCATGGTACTCTAAGAACTAGCCGTATATAGTCACTCCTGTTAAAAGACATTAAAAAGTATTATTAAAGCTTGTTAAAAGCAATTCGCAGGTGTCGTGCTACATTAAACCACCGAATCTAGACCGACTTTCCGCTCCTCCCACCCAAGTAGACACCATGTCGTTCAGTTCTATGGCCCTATTTTTTTTAGATGTCTAAAGGGAAGCCCATCGAAGGAAAGCATTAGCTTGAGGATGTGCCGACCAGACCAACGCCAGCCAGCTCTGACCTGCACTTACTTCGCTACCATGCTTCTATCGCGCATTCATCTCTCCCCATCACCATTACCCCTGCAGCTCACGAGGCAAAGCTAGCCTTGCCCTCTATAGCTCAGACTTGGCAACACTCCCAGCTCCCGCCGTAGCTACGTTTACCACAGTCTGTGCTGCCGTCTTAGCCAACGTCACAATATCACTAGCTTCGTCGCCATGCGCATAGAACCAGGCACGGTTAACGAGGAATTTAATATGTTGTGGGAGATACAAAAGAGTTGCAAGACTGAGAAGGCTGAGGCCCAGGAATAAGACGGAGTCTAGAAAGATTTTAAATGCCTATGTTAGTCATACTTGGACTACAACGATGTTTGGGATGTGCCAGTATCGCCATACGGTCAAGACAATGGCTAAGATGAAATGGGACAGGGAAAGCGCCCCTCCCCAAAAGCGGAAATGCTTTGGGGAAGAGCACGAGAGCAATACGCACAGAATAAGAATCTTTCGAATGGCGTCCACATGTTCACTGCGAAGCTGACCTCGATTTGATACATCTTGCGGTTAAACCACCTGAGAATCGGGCTTTGTGCCATTGTGTAGGGTCTAAGAAGAGAGAAATGTCGAGAGCCGGAGAATATAGAGCGGCGAGATAGAAAAAAAAATAGAGAAAAGGAGAAGGCGGTTGTTTAATGTCGTCGCGTTTGTTGTATTGTGATCGATGCTTGAGGAGAAAAAAGGAGGTCGATAAAAGGAAGATGTTGCCTAGTGCCGAGCCGTTTGCCGTACAGTTTTTTGCTTGATAAAAAGAGTAGCGCAGCGATATATTTCAGTAGAATAGATGAGTCAGTCAAGACAGATTGATGCTGCGCTCATAAAAGGTAGAAAGACAATGTATGGAACTATTATCATTGTATGGAGAAGCTAACCAGTCAAGATGTTTGGCCATTACTTGCACATCTTGGATATGTTCCCCTGTACTAGTGTGTTAGTCTCATTGGCTCGATAAGACAAGCCTCTGCTGCTTATCTTTCGGGGCCAATCCTGGTGAGCTCACCGAAAATCACTTTAGTCTTTGTCAGTCACCGAGGCTTCACGCTGTACACCGAGAAACTTGGCTTGAGCTACACCAACCAAACTTTTGTTCCTTTCACAACTCTCCAATCACGACTCACCGAATATTCTTATACTTACTCTACTACACACCTCTCTCAACTGCAGCTGTTTCCCTAATTGAACTGTCCCAAAGCCCAAATGGCAGCCATCATTGGCACACTCGTCAGTCGTGTGACCCGGTCCAGCTACATAACGCCCCCAAACGTTATCGTAAGGCCGTTCTCTGTCTCTACAGTGCTGTTTGGAAGGCATACCCAGCTCCCGCCTCGACCAAAGCCACCACCGGAGAGTGAGATCGAAGAAAGCTTCCTCAAAGGCAGCGGGCCGGGTGGGCAGAAGATTGTGAGTTTGAGCGCATGGCCTTCCCAGAGCCTTACTACTCCTACACAGTTACATTTATCTGGCGCTCAAAAGCTAACACATTCAATTCGCTTTTGCTCTGACTTAGAACAAAACCAGTTCCGCTGTACAACTCAAGCACATCCCTACCGGGATCGTTGTCAAATCGCAAGCGACTCGCTCCCGCACCCAGAACCGCAACATCGCACGTGAACTACTAGCGCAACGCCTTGACGAATTGTACAAAGGCGAGAACAGCCGCACAAACATTGTCGCCGAGATAAAGAAAAGAAAGCAACAGAGCGCAGCAAAAAAGAGTCGTCGAAAATATCGCGCCCTTGAATTACTTAAGGCCGGTACAAATAACGAGATGCAACAGAGTGACAAAGAAGGGTTGGATGCAGCACAGGATGATGGGGCCCAATCAGTGGAGCCAGAAGAGAGCGACTTTGGTGATAGAATACCTGGGAGTCCAGCAGTAGGCACTGCTGCACTCACCCCTCGGCCTTCATCCTCAGTAGTAGCCAAGCAATCCCCCTAGCTACTTAAGCTTGAATTATCTTCTCTTCCCTCCCATCCTCATGCTTGTCTAACCTAGATGCTACAAACCCCTCCCATCATACCGGACCATCTATTCATGCACAACACAACACAGCTTTAGCAAAGAATCATTCGTATGACGCCTATCTTCTCCCTCTAAACAGATCTACTTTCTTCTATATCCCATTTCACTTGTCCAGACATATTCACATACACATGTTCAAAATCACCGAGAGCATTGGCGCCTGATAGAGAGTCTCTGGAAAAAAAAAAAAAAAGACATCAAGAATAAATCCAGATAGCTATAAGAAACACTAAACGTAAAGCATGAAAGGTTGCGGCAATATGAATGAAAGAGGTAGCGACCGATTTCCCAGTAGACCAAAGCTTTTGAGTCAGGATCAAAGTCGTCATCGTGCAGGGTACGTCGGCAGAAGACAAGGAGCCTCGCCTGAGTCTGTTTGGCATGACTATAAGACAAAGTCTTGGAGTAGGTGAGAATAATGGCAATGGTGGCAGAGATGCTCGTGGAAGCGGACTGCCATCTTCCAGTCCAAGAGTCAGACAAAGGCGGAGAGACAAGGTAAAGAGGTGATTGTGAACTTGTATTGTTGCGCTGCAATTGACCAGGGCCCTCCAGTTAGCCCCCTGCATTACTCTATATAACAACCCTAACGACCAACAACTTACACATCTTAGAAGCACTTGCGGTGAACGATCGAAGGACCGCTCTCGTCGTACTCCTGCTTGGAGATCCACATCTGCTGGAAAGTCGACAGCGAAGCCAGAATGGAACCACCAATCCAGACGGAGTACTTGCGCTCGGGAGGAGCAATGATCTTGACCTTCATGGAAGAAGGAGCCAGAGAGCTGATCTCCTTCTGCATACGGTCCGACAGGCCAGGGTACATGGTAGTACCACCAGACATGACGATGTTGCCGTACAAGTCCTTACGGACATCGACGTCACACTTCATGATAGACTGCCAAGTAGTGACGTGGATACCGCCGCTTTCCAGACCCAGGACAGAAGGCTGGAACAGAGCCTCAGGGGCGCGGAAACGCTCGTTGCCAATGGTGATGACCTGGCCGTCAGGAAGCTCGTACGACTTCTCGAGGGTGCTGGAGTGAGCAGCGGTCTGGATCTCCTGGTCAAAGTCCAAGGCGACGTAGCAAAGCTTCTCCTTGATGTCACGAACAATTTCACGCTCGGCAGTGGTGGAGAAGGAGTAACCACGCTCAGCCAGGATCTTCATGAGGTAGTCAGTCAGGTCACGACCGGCCATGTCGACACGGGCAATGGCCTGAGGCAGGGCGAAACCTTCGTAGATAGGAACGACGTGGGTGACACCATCACCGGAATCCAGGACGATACCGGTGGTACGACCGGAAGCATACAGAGACAGGACGGCCTGGATGGAGACATAGAAGGCGGGGGCGTTGAAGGTCTCGAAGACAATTTGAGTCATCTTCTCACGGTTGGACTTGGGGTTGATGGGGGCCTCAGTCAACAGCACAGGGTGCTCCTCGGGGGCGACACGAAGCTCATTGTAGAAGGTGTGGTGCCAAATCTTCTCCATGTCATCCCAGTTGGTAACGACACCGTGCTCGATAGGGTAGCGCAGAGTCAGGATACCTCTCTTGGACTGGGCCTCGTCACCAACGTACGAGTCCTTCTGACCCATACCAATCATGATACTGCATGGTGGATGGCAGGTTAGCTGCTGTGATTGCGGTTCAAGACGCGGTGCTTCGTTTCTTAGCTCCTTCTTGGAAGGATGGCCAAAGCGGATCACCGCTTTTAGGGGAGCTGTAAAAGGGGCGAATATTGCGAGAACTTACCCATGATGTCTGGGACGACCAACAATCGAAGCTATGACATAAAGTTAGCTTTTTGTTACTGATGAAACACCAGCTTTCAATGCGCTATAATTGGGCGTGCTGATGGGACCATGTGATTTGTGTGCGGCTGAATTGGCCAGCTATCAACATTTAAAGCGGGGTACAGAGCAACTTACGGAAAACAGCACGAGGAGCATCATCACCGGCGAAACCGGCCTTGCACATGCCGGAACTGCAGCACTTTGTTAGAAAACAGGTCGAAAACGATCATAATGTGTTGTTATGTTGATGCGTAGCCAATTTTTATTTCGAGGTGGGACAACATTGGCGAACAATGGCTGGCTGAAGATAGGGGGAGGGGTTTGGTTCGGGAAGGCTTGGGCTCAGTGTTGAAAACATGAGCAAGGTGAATGAATTAGCTTACCCGTTATCGATGACGAGGGCAGCAACTTCCTCTGTTTAGAAGCAAAAGAGCTAGTTAGCATCAATTCATCAAGTAAACCATTGTCTCCGCGATAGCCCAACAACAACCACGGTGGCCATATAGGGGGCTTCTAGCTAGAGCTAGCACATTGGCTACCAAAACACCAGATAGAGCAAAATAGGGCGCAGGTACAAACTCACCTTCCATTTTGGCGGCTGTGGATTGGTTGGAATAAAGTAAAAAGAGACAAATACAATATTAAAAGAAGCTCACACGATATCCTGATCGAGCAAGCAGACAAGAAGATGAAGAAAGATGAATGGGATGGTTATGAAGACGAGGCTGTTCACAAAGCTTGAAGAAGGGAAAAGAAGGAAGAGAAATAGAAAGAGGTGCAAGTTTACTCGGGGGTCGCAGCAGAACACGAAATGCATTGGGAGTGGTCCAAATTTATCTAGTGGGGAGGCCAACAAAGATGAACAAGACAAGCCTGCCTGCCTCTATTGTGTCCGTGCTAGCAGTGCCAGCGGACGCAGGCTCAGGTACCTCATGCGGCGATGGTCCAGCCAAACAAGTGCCAAAAGGCGCAAAAAGATACATGCCACTCACAGTGTCCCACCTGGCCGCCAGGGGAAATTTCTCTCGCACAGTGTACAAGAGCCCCTGAGTTGGATGTTATTTGCCAGGACCCAGGCCGGGGCCCCAGGCTTCACTTGGTCACCCACAAAGGCTGCTGCTCAGTCTCTTCAGGGGGCCAGCCCCGCTCCAGCCCCTAAACACTCGGTACTCAGTGCGTGGTGGCTGGGAAGGAGCTACCGAGACCGTACTCACCGGGTGCGTGTCTCTGCAAAAAGGTACACGTTCATACAGTGCCGCATGCTCATCAGCTCGCTAGTAAGCTCTACAGCAACTCCAGCGGCAGCCAGGCTTTTGATTCGCCTCCCAAGAGCCTTTTTTCTTCGTTTTTTGTAGCGGCTTCCTCCTTCCTCGTTTTTCCCGCCAGCTTGACTTGTTTAGGCTTGGAAAAGAGTAACACCAAAAGGACACGATAGCACAGATTGTTCTTCCGGGCAAGTGGGTAGCCAAGGCAGGAAGCGGGCAACTAGAGAAACAACTGGTCCATGCCAAGCTGTGTCTTTGTAGCGGGGGTTACGTGTGTGTGTGTGCCTTGTGATATATACAACCCCAATGGAGCTTTTACCAAGCTGCTGAGCCTACTCACTGTTACTTGTTCGCCCCGAAAAGAGTAATGAAAACAAGCCATTCGCAAGGCATCCAAATATCGTCATCGGCCAACACGCACGACGGGCACTACGGGGAAAGCATGACGTCTTGGCACAACACAAGCTCCTAGACTCGTATAGTGTTGCGTACGCATGTGTTGTGTAGTTCCTTGGTGCAAAAGTTCACCGAACTCCCTATGGCGAATGACTGGCAAACTGTCTCCAAAGTTCGCCTTCCTTGATGTGCCCCCCTTTCCGTCGAGTCAACAAGGGATTGGGAAGATTATCATCGCAGCACCCTACCTGCCTGCCTGCCTTCTGCTTTGAAGCTCTGTGCTCCGGTGCGCCTTCAGCATTTCTTTCTCCCCCCTTGATCTGGGAAAAGTCGAAGCTCTTACCCAACATGCTGCTAGCTATGCTCTCCTCTGTTGTCCTCTGCCTACTTACTACATGCAGCCCAACATTCCCTTCGCCCCGCCCCATTTCTCCTGCATATGGCTCATGTGCGATCTGTTCTCGAGCTGGAGAAGCCCCACACGCCGTAGTCTTTTCCTAACTCTAGACATCCTGGGTTTCGGTCCCGCGTATTGTGATTGCCAATGCTAAATTGCTAGGTTGTTTGCCGCGCCCTGAGGCTTGTTCTGGTTGGGCGAGAGGTGAATAGCGGTAATGCGATGCAATGCACACATACTTTTATTATATTTGCATGTCGGCAAGTGCATTTACGAGCACCATCGACAGCCTGATGTTAGTAGCATCAGTTGCAACTGTACTAGTAGCACCCTCTAAGCACGCACCACAATCCCTTACTCAAGCACACAACCTCGCCCATTCCAATGCTTCTTTATAAGGAGCCCAGACATGTGGATTGGCTTGTTTGGTGTCACAACTCAAAGTCAAAGCTTCCCCGTCGTCCTAATCCGCACAAAATTATTAGTCTCCTGCTCGTGACCGCCACTGCCCATCTTGAGCTCCGTCCCATGTCATTATACATGTATGATAGTCTTTAGCATTTCCAAGGCCTGCCTTTTCCATCATTCTTATCTCACAAGTTCCAAAGCAGTTCAGCCATTCGCCCCAGACTGGAATCTGTCAAGACCCTGCATTCTCGGGCAAGGCGGAAGTCTCTTTCTCTCCCTTCCCCCTTCCCATCACTTTCTTTTCCCGGCCCCAAAAGACCTCCTTTGTCAGCGACTAGTATAATGCCAGTTTAATTGAGTTGGATCCGCCATCACCTGTGGCTATGCAGGCGTCCGCGGATTTTGCGGGCGGCAACACCTACGAAGCTCTTCCTTGTATGCCGCTTCACTAGAACAGTCGGACTTTAGCCATGGAATGAGTGCTGTCTCCAGGCTCTAGGAAAGTTTGGTTTGGACTTGTTCACTAACTGTGACCCTGGCCACATCTATAGTTTAGCGAAATCGGGTGAAGTAACGGTGATGGCTGGCTGTTTGGTGGTGCATTGATCGGATCGAAAGTAAATATACACTTGTTTTGAATGTTTTAGGGTTAGGGCTCAGTCAGATTAGTCACATAGCACTAAGCCGTATCAAGACATGAAAGCTTCGTGAAGGTTCCAGAACAAGAAACTAACATCACCAATAGTAGAACTAATTTTTTTCAGGCGGACATCAGCCAGGGTTAAAGAGAGACAGTTAAACCTGACCTACATTGCATTGCAACTTCAAGCATCTCGTTTCTCAGTTAGCACCTTTCTCGCTCTCGTCTTTTCTCGTTCTTATTTATTCTGTTGATTAACTACGGCAATCACAGTTATTTGTCGTATCACACAAAAATCTTACCAAGCGCCAACTGCTACCCCACCTTTCTTCTACAACCATATACACGCCATATACACACCACATACACCCATCGCCATGAACAACGACAAGAACCTCAACTCACTCTTGAAGTGGAGTATTGAAAACTCAGGTCCAGAGGTCCCCGCTGACAAGCGCACACAGCTTACTCCTGATATTATCGCTTCGCTTATGGGCGGTCCTAGCGATGCCGAGCTCATGAAAGCTGCCATTGAGCTGGTGACCAGCAATGACCCAGAGATCACCGTCGAGTCCAAAGTCACTGCGTTAGACAATTTCGAGCAGCTTATTGAAAGCCTAGACAATGCCAACAACATGGCCAATCTAGGCCTTTGGACGCCTCTCTTGACTATTCTCAAGTCCCCGGAGCCGGAACTCAGGCATATGGCGGCCTGGTGTGTTGGTACTGCTGTGCAGAACAATGCCTCTAGCCAGGAACGCATGCTAGCTTGCGGCGGAATCCCCCCGCTTGTCGAGATGGCCCTCAAGGAGGACGAGGAAAAGAATGTCCGCAAGAAGGCTGTTTACGCTCTAAGCTCGTCCTGCCGCAACTACCAACCTTCTATGGATGTCGTTTTGGAAGAGCTGGCCAAGTATGGAAAGACATACGAAAAGATCAATGCAGAGAATATGGACGAGGTCGATTCTGTTATTCTGCCTCTTAAGGAGGCTATTTAAACAGAGGCATGTCTTGAAATTGGATGGTATTAGATGGAAATTTGGGATTCTCTTCAAGATGGAGTTTTGGCGTTTTGGGCTCCTACAACTAGAACATAAAACGAACGGGGCATCTCGGATGGGCTTTTGCCAAGATAACTATAGCTTAGTGTGAAAATTATCATGAATATCACGATACTTAGGAGCATGGTAGGAATAGACAAAAACCAAAAGATGAGACCTATTTTTCACGTCTTTATCCTCCGTGTAGTGAAACATATTCATACAAATGTTTAATAATGTGATATACAAGGCATGAAGACAGCCTCTCTAGCCTTTTCTTGCTTAGAATACACCAGGGCTTAACCAGCCCTATTTCATTGGATTTGCGAGCCTGCATGAAGGGCCTGCTTTCTTTTTTCAAAACTTGCCCGTCATTGGCACGCCTAGAGTCTGCATGAGCAATCTTGCCTGGCGATCTGACGTGGCAGTAGTGCGGATCATCACATGAAGACCAGGGATCATCTTGGACGGGAACATCTGTAGATGGTGGACTTTAGTTAGCAATCAATGTGACGATGAGTGACACCATTTTATGGAAGAGTTACTTACATCATAGTTGACCCCAACTTCAGGGAAATGTGCCATATCGGTAGGGTTTAGACCAAATGTTATCGTGCCACTGCCATCACCCTCACCCTTGATACCAGGCCAATCCTTGATTTTGGGGAACACCAATGTAGCCAGCTTATCAACAAATTCATACGCCTGGTTACCGAAGATTGTAGTTTTGCAGCCACTCAGACTACCTTTTTTGATCTTCCATTGCGATACCTGGTTCTTGATCCAAGTGACCTTTGGCATACGGCCACTGATGGCCATGACAATCGCACGGCATACGGCAAGGTAGCCAGGGTCCATACCGGCTTGAGGTTGGAAACAGTGAATATGTACTGAGCGGATCTCGGGGATATTATGGAACTTGATGTCTTTTTCAAGGATAGGCAGGGTTCCGGCACCTCGGGGTCCACGGAGGGGACGATTGACATGGTACGGCGAGGAGTCATCCCAGGCCCGAAGACGCTCGCGCTCGGGTTTGGCGGGAGTCCCCGGAATGGTGTGTTGGTAGGTAAGAGTTAGGATATCGGAGGAAATGGTGTGTTGGAAGGTTTCCCGTAGGCGGGGGTGATTGAAGGGGCCGGGGATGAAGTCACGTGCAACGGGATCTGAATGTTTGGGGCTCTGGACGGGATGCAGTGGACCACGATCATACTTGGGAGGATGATACTGGAAGCTATGATACAGTTAGCTAACTATTACCCGCCATGTACTTGTGAGCGAAACAGCCGAGCTTGAAGCTATCCTGACCCTGTGACATACTCTCCCAGGCCGATTTATCGCAAAGCTTGATCTCAAGAACATACCGTTTGCCAGGAAGCTGAGCCTCGCGGTTTTTGACTCGAGTTTCAGTGTCAAAAGCCTCAATATCAGCCTTCTCGAGGATTGGGGCTGAAAATGACGAATTTGGCTCAATTTCGTTGAGGATATCGCGAGCGGCGACTCTCGAGCTTGATGATAGGCATCTAGCATTGATGGCAGTAACAGCGGTCAATTGCCGTCTGGACACACTGCACATCAGGCCACGAACAGCCATGAGACCCTCTGAAGCCATTATGACGTTGCAGCGTAGGCAAATTTTCTGATGGGGGCTCGGTTTTGACTGAGGCCTAGTACCGGTCGTCACAGGCAGATCCTCCCTCTCGTAGTGGAGGGCCGATTTTTCGCGCCGACTAAGCTGAAATTGAATTTTTGCGCCACATGAGGCTGATGCGACGCCACACGAAGCTCAGCCAGAATTATGCCTGAGGCAGTATCATGGACCCTTGTCACCTGCGAGTCTGGTATTTATTTATAGTTCGTGCATCAATGCCTCTCCAACAACGAACATTATATGACTGCCTGGCCTTTGAACAAGACTAAACAAGCCCCCAACAGCCAATGATGACTACATGATAATCTGTTTGGACGCATGCAACAACAAACAGTGTAGACTACAGCTACAAGCCTGTCTATTGGAGGGTTTTGGCTGGCAAAAAAGAGAGCAAGAAAACACGTGATGGGCCGAGATCACATTACTTCCCTAGTGTATCGTTAGGGTGATTCTGTGAACGGGGATACTTGGGGTCTTCAGAGGACCCGGCCCGTTGTAAGTGGAAGTGTTGTGTACCCATCCATATGTTGAATATAGTACTTCTTGAGAATCATGGTTCATTGGAAAAATGGCGTTGCAGGAAGAGCAACTACTATTCTTACTAGATGCATTGGCCTGTATACCTAGCACGTTGCTAAAATCCGGCGAACAAAACTAAGCAGGAAAAGACGAAAAAAGACATCGACTGTTTCGAGCTTGGACACCCCCAAACTGAATGACTATATTTCCCCAGCAGCTTGGCTTATGACGACTTGTTTCCTTTGCATGCAACCAAATAAGGCAATCAAGGCAGTCATCATGCTTTCCTTCCTTCTCTTTCCGTCAACTATGTTTTTAGTAACTGCTGTTTCTGCTCGAGAGCTTTTTCTTCTCTTCTCCTCTTCTTTTCCCATTTAAAAATCTCCTCTTTTTATTTTCATCCTCTTCTAATTCTTTCTGATCATTTTTTTTTTTTTTTTTTTTTTTTGAAAATACTTTTTTTTCCCTTTCCCTCTTCTTTTAGAAACTAAGACAATCTTTCCCTTTCACAATCCTTTTTACTCTTGCTTACGCTGTTATCGTTTTTAATTCCGCCCTGACTGTTTTATTTTGCCGTCGATCCTTCGCCCACACTGCATTTTCTAACGTTTCGGAGCATCAACTTGCTACTCGTTCATTCGTAGCTGTCCACTGTTTCTCTCTGTATCTCGCTTGGCAGTCTCTACTGTGGCACTTGCTGGATCTTTTCGCCTCCTTAGTTCAATTTATGTTTGATCGGATGTCGGCCTTGCTTCTCTTCAACGGGCCTGAGTCGACCTTGCATACCGATATTGCCGGCTTTTAGTTCTGCAAGGATTAGCTGCAGCGCCTGCAGCGCCGTTTCGCTCATCGATCTAACTGCTGTGTTACCCCTCCATCCCTTCCACCTTGAGAACTTTTGCTCTGCTAAAGCTCTGCTGCCGTTGCTACCATTCTCTCTTGTTTTTTTTTTTCCTTTGCCGTTAAAAAACTTAAAAATACAGACACATATATATTTATACATACACGCACAACTACAATGAATCGCATGTTCGCATCGCGTACCGAGAAGCGCGACAAAGCATCTCCAGAAAACAAAAATGGCGACAAAGAAGCATCACCTCGAAAGTCCTCAGAGCAGGGGAACAAGGTACGTCATCCGTTGCTATTTGGAGTTAACCCCAACTAGCCTTTAGGAAGTTTCTACTGACCTGTTACGTCCCAATCTCTAGGCTCTATTAAAATCCTCGACCATGTTCAGCCTGTTTTCGTCAGACAAGCCAGAAAAAAGCGATAAAGTGGACAGGCGAGATGTCAAGGTCTTGGAAAAGGCCGCTGAAGATTCAGAGACCTCCAAGGTGAGAATGACCATTTAACATTTAGATCCAGTCTTCGAATCTAACAAATCTTTCAACTGTAGATTGCCAGTATACAAGTCCGACTCCAAGAGCTAGGTTTGCCGCCTGCACCACCATGCGTTATTCGAGCTACGATGAAGTCCACGTTTGGGAACAACAATATCGACAAAACGGTCCGATATCTTCAAGTGCAAAACATGGCGATAAGGGGCGACATAAAGCCCTATGATCCCAATGTCATGATGAAAGGATGTAGAAACCGCAATGGTGTCACCTGCTACTTAGATGCACTTCTGTTTGCCATGTTCGCCAAGCTGGACGCATTTGAGTACATGCTCCAAGGCGATATTCAAGACGAAAACAAGCGCAACCTTGCTGTGCTGTTGCGAGCCTTTGTAACACTGCTGCGGTCTGGAGAGCTGATTCAGCCTGACCTAGTGAGTTTGCTCTTCTCAAATATCATTTCTACTACCTGGCGATTCTAACCGTGGCTTAAACATTTTCTTTTTTTAGGTTGCATTGATCCAAGACTCGCTTGCAAAGTGTGGGTGGGAAGCTGCCAATCGTCGTCAGCAGCAAGATACCTCCGAAGCTTTCGGGTTTATTTCCGAAACCCTCGAATTACCCTTGCTGCGTCTCAAAGTAGACCTTTATCACACAGGAAAGAAAGATGATGCGGATCACCGCTTTGTTGAAGAAAGGCTTCTCAACATTGCTGTCCCGTCTCTTGAAGACGGCAAGGTGGTTCGTCTTGAAGATTGCCTGATGGAGTACTTCAACGGCCAGGTTGAGGTTCAACGACACAATTCGGATGAGAAAGAGGAAAGCTTGGACGAAAACAAAGCAAAAGACCAAACGACGGATGAGCCGGAAAAATGCTCAGATGACAAGAGGATACTTCTTGACACACTAGAAGAAACGCCCACCCAGTCACCCACAATTCGATCTCCAACGGACAACATGTCTTCAGAACTCTTTGCTTTGCACAAGTCAATTTCGCACCAATCCCGCCCGTCCATGGGTGCCAGGACCGCCGGTGGTTTTAGGAGCCCTAGCGTGGACGGCTCGATTTTAGGGCAAAGAAGGTTGACCTCGCCCATTTGGGATGCATCTAGCTCAGCAGGTGATGAGCGCCCTACCCGCACTCGCTCGATGAGCCTTATGCAGCGTGTCATTGTGGGCGAAGATGGCCGGATGACCCCCACTTCGGTGGCCAACTTATCACCTTCTGACAATATTGACAACAAAAAGCAAAAGGTTGCCAATGTCATTACCCTACCGGCATGGCAAGTGTTTCGGTGGATCCCGTGGTTCTCTCCAGACAAGAATGAGCCGAACAGCGACGCGGATCTCATTCGGAATTTCAACCAGAGGCCAGTTATTGGTATCTGTTTGAAGCGGTACCAATACCATGAGGACGGGTCAATAACAAAGATCCACACCGAGGTTGACATACCCGACAGCCTGAGAATGCCTCATATCATCGCGAACGGTGGGGATAGTCTAGATGACAGCAACTGTCTAAGCACCGAGTACAAACTTGTTTTGCAGTCTGTTGTTAGTCATAAAGGCCCCAAGTTTGATGATGGGCATTATGTGTCGCTAGCAAGAGTTGCGCCCAAGATATTGACGGAAAACCGAAGATATGATGCTGATCCTCCCCCTGACTATGAAGAGGCTCAATGGGTCAAGTTTGACGACCTAAAGCCTATTGGGGAAAAGGTTCAGCCAGTTGACGATATTAAAAGTGCACTGAAGGCTGAAACTCCATATTTGCTCTTCTATCAGATTGTGCCCACTATGGATGACAATTGCTCCACGCCCACCAGTTCGGGACAGCCACCATCATATACCGATTCTCGACCCTCTACGTCATCGAGATGTGGACAGACGGTGGACCTGGAGAAGTCGTTGGGCCAGTTGTCCATGTTTCCAGGCGCAAACGGCATGGGGTCGGCTATTGAGACTTCTATGAATGTAGATGAGTTGGTGGTATCGGATACAATGGGCTCACATGCTGATCCTATTCGTGTCAATATTGAGCGAGTTCCAACGCTCTCTGCTGAGAAAATTCCCAACTCAGTCAACATTGAAATCAACCCAGCCAATCTACAACCTCTAGACTCAAAAAAGCCCGCTGTGTCGTACTTTCCAATGTTCTACGAAGCCGAAGCTACACAAGCACAGTCCTCTCCCCAGCCGCGACCCTCGTCGCCAGCTCCCCCATCGTCACCCCGTCCATCCTCCGACAGCACGAGACATCGCGTCAGCGTTGATGACAATGAGAAAATGCCTCGAACCAGCGGCCAGTTCAACGACCAAACCCGGCTAATAGCAGGTAGCCAGAATGATGGCTCAAGTGGTGGTGAGCGTGTGAGCAGCAGTCGCTTCGGGTTTGGACGTGCAGTAGTTCGCTTCTCTAGAAGCGCCTCACGACACAGCAGGTCTAGTAGCCATTCTGTGCCTCCAGGCGAGGAAAACAGCAACCATGGGCGTTTTTCTTTAGACAGCCGCAAGAGCATCTCCCTGTCGAACATTACCCGCAGTCTAGTCGGCAAGGAAAGCAGGGACTTTTTGCGTGACAAGCAATGTGATGCTACTACATCGCATGTAGCACTGCCATCACTGCCTGTTATAGAGTCTCCTACAGCGACTAATCTCAATGCGCACATTGACATACCCAGGCCACAACACAGCGAGCACCACGAAGAACAAGCCAGTAGCACTGAAACATTGCCAAAGTCCAGCGGCGAACACATGGAAATTGTTGGCCGAGTCAGCGACGTCAGTATTGCCATCGGCGAAGTCGAAAACATGGACACGCCGATGGCTATTGAGTCGGAGCTAGACGTGCCATCTTCCAAAAAACGGAAACGTCGTGGCAAGAAAAAGGCATCCGGTGGTCATGAACATGATCCTGAGCGACAGTGCCAGGTGATGTGAGTGCTTGTCTTATCTTCTCCATCTCTCCCAGCGTGTTGAAACTGGCGCGAGCTTGTCTTGGTGACTGCGCATTCTGGTTTTCTTCTTGGTCCCTCATCCCTTGCGTTTCGTCTATTCTCTCTCTTCTTGGTCTTGGGACATGTTTACCACATCGGTTGATCTCCTTGTCCTTCTTCTTCATCCCTCTCTCCCCCTATTAGTTGCACGATGCCAACCTTTGATTCCCTTGTTATGATTCACGATCTTGACGTCTTATTGTTTTTCTTTGTTTCGGATATCCTTTTGCGTGTTCTGGCTGGGTTGACTTTACAGGGGACAACAGATAACCTCTTTGCATTTACTTCTCCGTCCTTCATATGCGGACAGCATTTATTGATTTTTTAGAGCGTTCTTGGTATATTTTTGGGATTATTAGATTATGACTTTTATTTACTTGAGCATTGGATACTATGGATAGGCTTCGCTTAATGAGAACCCATTTCTGCGTTTCATCTTTGCTTTTTCAGACGAAAATCAAAACAACATCATTCAAGTCAGTCACCGCAATCAGGTGCTGTATACTGTGACAACTCCCGATGTACCTGCTACACATAGCTGATCTCCCCAGCCATCATCCCTCCACGCGAGGCTGCTAATGATGTTTTTTCGAGTCTTGGGCTTGCCATCGCTGCCTATAATGTTGCGCTTAGCTTGGCTAGGGCCCCATGATACCGAGATCTTCTTGACGACCTTGCCCGAAAGCAAGTCCCAAGCCCAAAGCCGGCCATCCCCATTGATGTCTTCTTCTTCGTCTCCGGATACAACGTATTTTTCTTTTCCGCCAAGCAGAGACTGGACTCTGAGGTTTTTGTTGACACGTTCGCAAGTCTCGTATGTTTTCAGACAAGTTCCTTTGTCGCGGTCCATGAGCCGTATCTTCCCGTCCAATGTAGACGCCAATATTCCTTGGCCATCGCGGGTTGCATCTAGGCTTGTCAAGCTAGCTCCGATGGAATCAACAAAACAGCGAGTCATGCGTAAATCATATCGCCGCAGTCTTCCATCAACACTGGCTGTCCAAATGTCCGTCTCACGCACCGCTATTGCTGATATCGCATCACGTGCATCTGCAAGCACTTGGATGGGTCGCGACGTCGATGCGGCCTTCAGATCCCAGAGGCGCACGGTGGTATCAAAGCCTGCAGACACAAGGACCGAGTCTCCAGCGCCGGCAAAGGCTACAGCATTGATGCGTGCAGAGTGTCCCTGTTGCGAACCGCCAAAACGGCGCAATGTGGTAGCACTAGCAACGTCCCAAAGGAACACAAGCCGGTCGCCGCCACCAGAGGCAAAGCGCTCATTATCACTAGAAACGGCGAGACTGAGTACTTCGTAGCCATGCGCACTATAGGTCTGGATCAAGCGCCCGGTCGGTATGCCACCAGAGGCAGTGGATCGAGCGGTTATGGATGAGGAATGGTGGTTAGAGCTAGCGGGTTCGGGGTTGTACAGACGGATGGATCGGTCAGCGGAGCCGGTGAGGATGTAAGTGCCCGGATAGGCGGAGTATGTCAAGGCGTGTACAGGGCCTAGGGAGCGAATCAGAACGTGTTTGTAAAGGGATGGCATGGCCGGATCTGGGACTACCTACCATTCGAGCCAAGCAGATGAGCCACTGGTCTGTCAGGGAACGCCATCAAGGCTGTAGATCAACTATTCATATTACAGTGCTGGCCAGCCGCTGTTCAAGCATGCAAAGATATCGGCATTCAATGGGGAAGCCGGGATCTTGCAAGAAAATTGTTGTAGGGCGCAAGTCGACAGTGAAGCTGAAAGTCGCCTGTAATTTTTGAGGCAGAATGATGATAGAAGCTTAATTGAATGATGCAAATATGATTGGCCAAGGTGAGCTCTTGCTATTGTGTCCACTTTTAAGTTGCCAGTTTCACATTACCCGCTGACACCTGCCCCAGCTAATTTTGGCAAGTTAAATAGTGTTCGTGTAACAAGAGTTGTGTCTGTATCACGTGACTGTGATCCAAGATATAGAGGCATGTATTACTCTAGAGTGCAGTTCTTCACATAGAGTGGTTATGAGAGGCTTGTGCGAATGAGATGAAAATGCTAGTTGGATATAGAGAGCAGCAGCAGAAAAAAAAACAATACAATATCAAACAGAGTTCCTCCATGAAAACAAAGCTAAATGATGGCTATACAGAATAACACAAGAAGTCCACCCATATTACAAAAACCAGTAGTGACAAACATAAAAAGCAACGCCAAATGCATGCTGGGGAATGAGGTGAAAGGAATTATGCGGCCAATAATAAAGATCGAACAAAAAGAGGATGCAAAGCTCGGTGAATAGAAGCTGGAACCAGCAGATCTGTACGAAGCCATAAAAGTCGTAACGTGTATAGGTAAAGATGAATCAGGAAATGACAAGGAGAGTTTCAAAGCTATAGACCAGCTACACACTCATGGTGCGGCCACATACGGGTCCCTCCGGTTCCACGAGGTAGAAGAAAGGGACTCGTGTAGTCTCGGCAAGTCACGCGAAATGTCGCGGACGGGCTGCCACGGCTCATGGTGCTGCATGTGGCTTAACGAGTGGCCAAACGATGCTGGCTGGTGGTGTTGCGACGGCGGGGGCAGTGATGGCAATCCCGATGATGTCCGGGCGTGTTCGTATGTGTCGTAGCTGGTACGCATACGCTTGTGAGGGGATAGAGGCTCCGGGCTCGCGGGGCGACGAGGCGGTGCCGAAATGTGTGGACGAATGCCTGGCGAGGCCGATGCCGGGGCCGCCAGCAAAGGCGAAGTGGCCTCGGTGGATGGGCGTATGAAATGAATGGCTCTGCGAGAAGAGTCTTCAGTGGATGTTTGAGATGAAGCAGCAATGTTGTGGCCGCCACGAGGACTGTGAAAGAGGCAACAGAGATATTGTTAGCCAAATGAAACAAAAATACAATAATCCCCCACCATCCCTCCTCTCTCTCTCTCTAAGCAAGACTCTGGGAACTTACGCATTCTTGAACCGGCACACACGGCCAAACTTGTCACATTGCACACAGCGTGGGTAGTCCGGGTCGCACTTGATCTTCTTCTCACGGCACGTGACACAGGCAATGGCTAGGCGCTTGCGCGGCTTTCCGGCCTTGGTCACACCCCAATGGGCATTGACAGCTTCTCCGTCAATTACGGTCTTGCAGTGCGTGCCATCGTCGTAAAAGTAGCACAGGCCCTCGCCAGGGACCTGTGCGGCCTTGATAAAGCGTGGCAGAAAGTGAGTGCCCGTCCAGATCTTGGGGCCAAGGCCTTCCCGAGTGGAGCTGGCGCTGGCGGCAGAGCTGGCATCGGCGGGAGATACAGTGGAGATCCCGTCGGCAGAGGGCTGGATAGAAGAAGCAACGCCTGAAGCTGATGTCTGGGAAGACACAGAGACAGCCGAGATGGAGTGGCGAGGCTCAGTGGAAGAATACTGAAGAGGCGGGCGAGAATGGGGATGGCGAGCTTGAGGCGGCGAGTCTCGGCTGAGCAAGTAATCGGGTCTGTTAGACGACGACGTTGAAGAGTACGAGCGACCACTGGACGACGTGCTGTTTGCGTTGTCATAGCGGTACGGCTCGGGCACATTCGCAGACATGGGCGAAACATGGCTTGACGAAGGCCGGCCGTTGCTGGGAGGAATGGTAGTGTTGATTGACATGCCGCCGTGAGAACCGTGAGATTGATAGTAAGGCGGAGGGGGAGCAGACGATGAGGGGGTTGCAGGCGGTATGTGATGAGGGCGCTGTTGCGACTGATGCTGCTGATGCCTTTGTTCCGGAGAAGGAGGGCCAGCAAATGAAGGGACAGTCGACTCAGGGCGGCTAAATGACACCTGTGAAAAAAAGCTGGAGATGGGCGGCAGCTGAGGACGAGCAGCCTGCTGTTGGGGACCGGTCTGGTGCACAGAGTGCGACTGGTATGCTGCAGGAGGTGCCAAAGCCCGAGGGGACTGGCTTCTGTGCTGCTCGCCTTGCTTAGACATGTAGGCGGGATGCGAGCGAGAAGAGGAAGAGGAGGAAGAAGAGGAAGAAGAAGAGGAATATGAGTAGGCAGACGAGTTCATGGTCTCAGGAGGTGACGACGAGTAGGGAGACGGGTAGCCCTGAAACTTGAGCTTTTCACTGCTTCTCCGCGACAAGTAGGTCGACAGTGTTGGGCTTATAAGCTCGCTCGGCGTATCTGAAGATACAGACTGGCGATAGGTAGAAATAGGACTGTGAAGACCCATTGGAAAGAAGGCAGAGATGAGAGAGCGAGATGGGAAGGAATGATGGAAGAGGACGATGAGAGAAGGGGAGAATTATGTAGTAATAAGCAAGAAAAAGAAGGAAGAAAGAATGTGGTAGAGATCAAATCAGGAATAGAAGAGACGCAAGAGCAGAGGACAAAGGCTGTGAAGAAGTCCAAGACATTTCGCGATCATGTCATGAAGGGGAGAGGGGCAAAGGGTGGCGGCTCATGAAAGTTTATATATACCGAGCAGCTCTTTTGCTATTTATCAGACCTCTGATCCAAACCAATACGCATACGGGCCTTTTCCTATAAGCGACTAGGATGGGATGGGACGGCTTTACTTTAGAAGCAAAGGCCATAATACCGGGAATCAACAACGGGGAGAAAGGAATCCTATTAACTCTTAGGCTACTGTTACTGCTACTGTTCCTACTTAGCTCCTAGTCCAGCTTGTTTTGCTGTGCCCGTTTCTGGGCAAATCCATCTCGTCACCTTTTTTTTTCTCCTTCTTCTTTCCTTTTCGCCCAGTCCAGCCCAGCCCAGCCCCGGGCGGAAGAGACACTTTGAGAAGACAACTTGACACTGATTTGACAGGGTGTGTGGTTTCTTCCTGGTTGGTCGGCAGACAAGAAACCTCAAAGACGATGAAAATAGGGGAGAACGAGAATGGGGATTGGTACCAGGACCTAGTCCTAGGAGGATGGGGATGGGGGTGTGCCAAGTTGTTTCTCTTGTCTCGCTTCCTTTCCTTCCTTCCTTTCTTTCTTAGCACTCCTTGCAATTGTCGCATGGCATGTTCGCTTGTGCCTTTCCCAGTCCCGGGGGGTCCCTGTGACCCGAGAAAACTGTGGGTGTTCTCCGGCGGGTATTGAGGGGGAGAGAGAAGGGAGGAGGAGACTAGGGCATTTTTATATTAACACGCCATGGAACTAACCAAAAGATAGGGACCCCCCCAGTCTCACTGCCCTCTGGCTTAGGGAATAAGCAGGGCAAAGTACCGGGCGGACGGCATTGAGATTGGGAGAGTCAGAAGAAAATACCAGAGCTCTGTTAACCCATAATATAGCCATCATCCTGCTGTACCGGCCGGCATAACAGCATAAAGGGCTACCTACTTATAAGGCCCTGCAGCATAGAGTGCTCCAGGTCCTATTTTTAAGTGTCATCATGCTTCTTTTAAGCCTTGAAGCGGCAGTAAAAGCTGAGACCCAATGTCTTGCTGTTCCCTGTTCTTCCATTATAAAGGAGAATAAATTCTGTTGGAGAGATGATTCGATTTCTGCTTCTGTCTCTGATTTCTGATTCCCTAGGAAGGGGGAGGCATACGGGGAGAAAAAGCCTCCGGATGTTAGCAAGCCGGAGATGCTAGACTCTGCCAGAATGACGGTAAGACAAGTGCAGAATAAATGCGAAATAAAGTCCGAAAAATAGGGAAGAAAATGTCTCTAGTAGAGGCAGGCAAGTCGAAGCTTAGCTCTAGCTTTAGTACAATTTCGAGCAAAGTTGCTAAAAAACGAAAAAAAAGCTCTGCCCAAAAACATCAAAGCACCTTGCAAGAACGGCAGTCTAGCCTCTTCCTCGTTTACTCCATGATCCCATTCTCTCGCTCTCTCTGGTCTCTTGTCTCTCCCTGTGTAATGAGCTGAATGGTAACTGATTTACAGCAAGATATCTCCCTTTTCCCTCCCCTTATCTTCTCATTATTCCCCATGCCCCTCTACGATTTGGCCTTCAGTATAGGCGCCGCAAAGTTCAGCAGAAAGCCGTGCAGTTGGTGAAAACCCAACTAACTTGGCTGCATCTCTGTACCCTCGTCCTCATATGCGCGTATGCGTTATAGCATAGTATACATACATGTATGCATACATATGTGCATATATACACACACTACACACACACACACTACACACGCACACACACTACCCACGCACATACACACACACACACACTACACACATATTTCTCTCTACTCCCTAGGCTTTCCTTGGTCTTAAAACCCCTCTACTTGACCCATCTTGAAATCCTAGAAAACCAGTGTGGCAAGGCATGAGCACGTTTCCAACGGCTTAACCCTAATAGTAGACCGACTCTCGCTCACCCGTCTTGGTCGTGGCAGTAGACAAGCCTCCTTTTCCCTGTCTTTTGCAAATACAGTCTCACTCAGAGAGACCACCTGGCCCAGGTGACTCCATGCTTAGTCACCTCCATCTCGGTGTTCGTTTGGTGATCCTGTCCGGGAAAAGAGCATCCTGCCAACCAAGCCATCGAGCTAGGAGGGAATGAGGAAAGCCGAAACACGAAAAACAGAGGCCATTTAATTCTCGTTTAGTCCTTTTCCTATCCTCTCGCTCCTGGCGCCTCTTCAATGCATCTTTCACTGCCTCGGTGGTTTTTTCTGCTATTTTATTGGTTATTTTTTTCTTTGATATCCGCAGTGCGGAATCAATGGAAGCCGGCCTTTCTTTCCTTCTTTCTTTCTTTCTTTCTCTTTTCTTTCTCTTTTCTTAGTGAATGCGGTAGGTCTTCTCCGTCTCACGCTATTTCGGAGATGAAGCTAGGGAAAAGAAAGGTAAGGCCAGAAGCTTGGCCAAGGAAGGGGAGACCAAGGGACTCTGGCCAAAAACACAACCCCTCCTATCATCGTTCAGCTTCTCGCCATGGTTTTCTTTTCCTTTTTTCCTCTAAGCACTTGCATAGAAATAATGCGTATTTTCAATACAACCTGTCGTCTTGTGCTCATTCTCATTTGGGGTTGTCTTGCAGCTGCACCTCCCACCCCCTTTCAAATATTTACGGCCTTGAGAATAAGATATGGCAGTGCTTTGTTCCCCACTCCCATGATATGCTAGGCCTCATTTTTGATTTTCACTCTTGATCCGGCTGTTGTAGTTCTCTCGCTCTTTCCCACGCCTCTCCTCATTCCTACTCAAGTGTTCGTCTTTTTTTTCTTGCTTGTGGCGGAATAGGCGTCATGTTTCGAGTGGCACAGCAGCGGAACAAGACCCTTTTTAGGAAGCTAAATATCAACCTCCACAAGTATTATTTGTCTTTTTCCTTTTAACTTTGCATCCAAACTGTGCAAATAATTACTCGGACCCTTAATCCTAGAAACCAAGCCCACGCGGCTACATAATTTCCTATGTATTTGGCTTGTCCTTTGAGCTCTCGGATATCGCTGGGTGATTCTCGAGACAAAAAAAAGCATGGGATGCCTTTGGGTTACTGGTTCATTGCCATGCTACACAGCACAAAATAGATGACAGCATGGGCCCGTGGTAGGGGAAAGTGATACAAGAGGGGCCAGAGGAAGACAGGCCAAGCAGGCAAGAAAAAACAAGTATAGTAAGCTGGAGAAAGAGGCAAGGGAAAGAGAAAAAAGCCAAGAGACCAAGAACTTGACTGTCGGGGTGGCTACTTTGTACGGGCCCTAAAAAGCTAAATGTCCGTAGCACTTTGTACTCTGCAGTGCATGTGGAACTTTGTCAGAAACGTACTGTAGACACCGAAGCCAAAACAACAAAAACAGCGAAGTGAAAATCACGGCCCATGTGCAGGGATCGAGAGAATGGAATCACCTATGGTGAAGTAATGCACTGCTACACTTAGGGGAAGCTGACAAAGAAGAAAGTGGTCACTTGCATGAATGGCTTGTCAGCTTACACACACCTTTCAACTTGGCTCTAAACCAGCAAGGGCAGTCACCTGTTTGGGTCTGTAAGGTTGCTTGTCAGTTACTGTTTTTTTTTCTCTTTTTCTTTTTCAGACTCACTGGCTTCAAAGAGCTTGGGGACAGAAATACGCAGGTCCAGAGCAGAGATGTAATTCGCGCAGGCTCGAAGGCCTGTCATCGCTCTCTCCTTAGGGCAACTGCCCGAGCCGAGTACCACTCCTTCCTTCCTTTCTATCGTATCGCTCGCTGGAATGGTAATTGCCATGTCAAGTTTCGAGTCCCTCGAGGTCGAGTTCGATCCAAGTTCCAGACCCGGTTTTATGCCATCCTCGCTTTCCTCATCGGGACTGGCACCCAATTATGGAGCAGCTGTTGCCATTTCATCAGACCACCAAGTGGCCAGCCCCATCGAAATAAAGCTAAGAAAATAGAAAACGGTGTATATTGAAAGAAAGCAACATGCTATTTCCCTTTTTGGCGTCGCTTAGAGAGTAGGAGGCTGTTGCTCTTTTCAAGAAAAATTATGTTTATTTTATCTGTGGCTTTTGTTAACCTCCTGCATTGCACTTGGCCATCCTAGATATATTATCACATGCCTGTTTTTATTTCATCATTTATTTATTTTATCAGGGCTATCTGTGTATTACCCTTCCCCCGTTCTCTTTCTTTCCGTCTGTATCTCCTCCTTTCTCATTTGCTGTCTGATTGGCATCCTATATCATTCTTTCTATTATAGGAACTTCACCCCGACCAGGCTTGGGAGCTGAGCAGTCTTGACGAGGGGAGGGGGTTGAGACAGGTGGGTTATCTACCAGGTGACAAGGTAAAGGAAAAAAAAAAAAACACCAGAGACATGCAGCGTCTGTGGTTGCAGTTACAGTTGTAGCATGTTCAGGTCGTTGGTCGGAAAATCACCTCTGGCAGAGCTACTGTCCGACGAGCGCGCGCCCAGCAAGCCAACCAGTTTACATGAATTCCTCTACGTGCGTAAGTAATGCATGTGCTCAGCCCACAGGGCGGATCTAGATTTATTTGACATGGAAACGGATAGTAATCTTCTCTAGGGAGATTATGGATGGCTAGTTTCCAAGTTCAGAAGTTCAGAGGACTGTATGTCTCCTGGAAATATGTTTATGGTGTGATGCTGCTATGTGCTTTTCCCACAACTGACCCCCTTAGCCTTGGGCTCTTCTTCTTTCTTCTTTCTCCTTGCCTGTCAATCTCTTGTCATCAAAGCTAAGTAAGCACTGCCCTTATCAACTGCCGAGTAGCTCAGGCCGGCCAATCAAATGCTGCTATTCAAGATCTCTCTTTCGATATTTGCTCTGCCTCCCTGCTCTTCCTTTTTCTTATATTTCTTTTCGGCCGCGAAAGAACGAACTAACATGACTCCCGCCTGACAGTCAAGCCAAAGCGAAACCAACCCAGGTAAGCCCCTAGACCCTAGACTATATAGGCTGTCGGCAATTTTCCGCAGCAAGAAGAGAGAGAAAACAAGGGGCGTGTATTCTCTCTTGCTGCTCTATCTCTTCTTTCCTTCGGACCTTCGCGTTTTCAGGACAACAGGCTCCTGAATTTATTTCTATTTTACCCTCACAAACTCCCACCACAAAGTTGCCCTTCAATCTTCGCCTGAAGCTTTTTCTCCGAGTGAGACATGGACTGAGTGAAATTACTAAAGCAAAACAAGGTGTTTGTACACCAGCTTCTTGTTGCTGTTGCTGTTGCTGTTGCTCACACTATTACTCGGGATGTTGTCAAATTCGGGAATGGCATCTTAAATAACTCCGACATGACAAGCCTATCTTAACACAACAGCTTCACACACATCTACTCTAGTAATCTCAGGAGAAAACTCTAGCTTTGCTACATAAGCCATTCCAGGCCTAGCTCAAGCAACGCTATAATTCATAAGGCAGGCAGGCATAGTGCAGTGCTCATGTCATGGCGGCAGAGGATCATACACTTAGGTCGACCAAAAACGTGGGGTGGGATTCAATTAGTGAATACGCAAGAACAGCTAGTACCGAGCCCGAACTGTGGGCTGCGGCAGGAAGGTGAGCATGGCATGTATTCACACATAGTACGATAACGGCAGGTAAAGCAGACTGATAAGCAGCAAGCATGAGAGGGAGGTCTGAGAGTGAGCAAGCCGAAAGTCATGAGACCTAGAGGGGCTTAAGGGGGGGGGGGGGGGGGGGGGGGGGGGA
>JAZBQP010000247.1:0-38157 GCA_038407015.1 Ceratocystis ficicola | reverse complement strand
ATAGAACGGACTGCTAGGAGGGAGAAAGACCGAGCCTACGGAATGAGCGGAATGAGAGTGATGCAGACTGAGAAGGGGAGGTCGGAAACAAAAGACCAAAAGTCAAAAGTATACTGGCATGTTGACTTAGACTAGCACGTGACCTTCAGCCTTTCCCTCAGCCTTGCCATCTTTTTTTCCAGCCTCTTGGCTAGGATCGCGACGACAAGGCGCGCTGTTAGTCGGCCAGAGTAATAATTTTTTTTTTGAAGCAAAACATACCCAAAATCTCAAAGCGACAATTGCCTTGTCCACGGCTCCGACAATCATCCAGCGTATTGTAGCACTGACTTGCAGATTATTTCCTGAGAATTGGGACTCGCGACTCTACTATTTGGGTTGTTCTTTACTTGTCGTGGCCTTTTAGAGTCTTGTCGCAATGCTGTGCGCAAGTGAGTTGCCCCGTATCTTTCCTGGGTATTGGGCTGTTTAGCCTCCTAAAAACTAGATGCTAACAAAGACTAGTCTCCGGTGAGGCCCCCCAGGAGCCAGTCGTCTCGAAAAAATCCGGCCTGCTCTACGAAAAGCGCCTCATTACAAAATACATTGACGACCATGGCAAGGAGCCTGGAACTGAAGACGATCTTTCGGCCGACGACCTGCTGCCCCTCAAGACTGCACTGACTGTGCGGCCGCGGCCACCGACCTTGACTTCCATTCCTGCCTTGCTGGCCACTTTCCAAAATGAGTGGGATGCCCTGGCACTAGAGACGTACAACTTAAGTCAACAGCTAGACAAAACCCGCGAGGAGCTTGCTTCTGCGTTGTATCAGCATGATGCAGCTGTGCGCGTCATTGCCCGGCTGACGAAAGAGAGGGATGAGGCGCGTGCTGCATTATCGGCTATTGTGGTCTCTGGCAGCGGTGGCAGTGGCGGTGACGATCGCATGGCAGTAGACACAGTGACAGAGCTGCCCGAGGATTTGAAGGAGAAGGTGGAGGCATCGCTGGCCCAGTACGTATATATTGCTCTTGATCCGCCCAGCGCGGTCTCTTTGTTTCATGGGCACATAACACTAACTAATTATCTCTCTTCTGTAGACTGTCAAAGTCCCGCAAGAAGCGCCCCATCCCCGAAGGCTGGATAACGCCTGAAGCCATTACCTCATTTGAGAAGAAAACATCGACGGATGTGGGTGTCCCCAACCCCTCAACACTTTCATTTTCCAGCGGATATGCTGCCGTCGGCAGCCTGCAAGGCGATGCTGCTATTTACTCGGTGGCTGCCGACAAGGTCGAGAGACAATTGCCTGTTGGCGAGCCTGTGACTGCTTCGGTCTGGTCAGGCTCCAAGTTGGTATTTGCGACGGCTAAGGGTAGCGTCAAGGTGTACGATGGCGGTGCTGAAGTTGCTGCGTTTGCCGAGCATGCAGGCCCAGTGACCGGTCTGGCCGTGCACCCATCGGGCGAGCTTCTGGCCTCGGTAGGCGCAGACAAGGCGGTCGTGATTTATGACCTTGCTGGTCTGCGGGCCGTGACGCGGACATATGCTGATTCTGGTAAGTTTTCTTGCGAAATGACCGGCTGTGTCATGATTTACCCCCATTGTATGCTCTCACTAACAGCCTACTTCCCCTTATACAGCCCTCAATGTTTGCGGATTTCACCCTGATGGCCATCTCCTTGCTACGGGATCGGCCACGGGCGAAATCAAGTTTTACATGACGTCATCTCTTGAGGAAGCCGCTGTCTTTGACCTTGGTGCGCCTCTGCAGGCCCTGGTATTTAGCGAAAACGGCTTCTGGTTCGCTGCCACAGCCAAGGGCACTACTACGGTGACCATCTTTGACCTGCGGAAGGAGGGAGAAGCGGCCAAGGCCAAGGTTCTTGACATTGGCGGGGCCGTGCTTGGCCTGGCGTGGGACTACTCGGCACAGTTCTTGGCTACCACTGGCCCTAATGGCACCACCGTCCAACAGTACTCGAAGAGTGCGAAGAAATGGAGCGAGCCGCTGCGTGTAGCAGTTCCCGGCGTGGCTCTGCAGTGGGGTGAGCAGGCACAGAGCCTGGTTGTTGCGGGCAGTGATGGCGTGGTCTCGGTGGTTGGTGCCTAGGAGGCTTCAACGGCCACGGGACTAGCTGCTGATGTGGGGGGTAGCACGAGACAGGGGCGCGCTGTGGACGCGGCAGCAGACAGGGCGGCAGATGCCGATATCGACATGACGGAGGCCGATGCCAAAAAGCCCGAGCGGCGGAGAGGCGGCGCCCGCAAGGGGGCCAGGAAGTAGACCGGCCTGAGCACGGCACAGTCAGAGCAATGACAGCGACAGCGACGACGACAACAACAACAACAAACAGTGGATATTTCTTCTGGAGTGGGTAGATTGACCATGTATACATTGACGTTTCCAAATTACGGCCTGAGACGGTGCCCCTTTCTGTGTTCATGTGCGGGACGAGTGTGGAGGCCGGCCGTCGAAATAGCGGAAGAAAATTTCAAAGAGTGGCAAGGCTGTGTGAGTGCAAGAGATTTCGACTAGGTAGATCAGGTAGTTGCAGGAGGGACATAGAGTCATTGCCCTAGCTCTAGTACCTGCTTGTTTTGAAATTCTGACTAAACATTCTGACTATGGTTCTTCGTGGTTGGTTATGAAGCACTGAATTTTTCTTCCCTTAATTATCTTGCTTCAGGTTTTTGGTGGCGCTTTTATTCTCCGTAGGGTTCTGTTAGCCTCTATCTTTGTTTTGTTCTCTTCTTCATTTTGCTTCCTCCTTCTCTTTTTTTATTTTTTCCCCAGCTTAGGATTTGATATCCTTGAGTTTTAGCCCTGTCTTTCTTTATTCCTCTCTTTTCGCCTTTATCCTATTTCTCTATTGACATCCAAAAAAAAATACCGCCCTTAAACGCCAACGTATCTTTCTCTCCCTCTTCTTTTTTTCTTTTTCATTATTTTTTCATGTCGTTTCTCTCTTGGAATCTGCATCGTGGCAATTCGCTAGCCAATCGTCAAGCTCTCATGATATCCTCCTTCCGAAAATCGCTCGCCGAATGAACCAACGCCCGCCGGATTTTGCTGCTTCCCTCTAGAACCTACATTAGGCCCCAACGCCGCAGTCTAGGCGACGACGCAGTCTTGGTCTCTATCCTGCTCGTCATTCTCCATCGTCCAGACGCCTGATCCATTACACATCTTGCCAACAGCTGTGCTACTCGGCACCAGTCTTCTTCCTCCTGCCCCGACAACAGCCCGGTCAACAGGATACGCTCTTTGGCCCTGTCCACACTCGAGATAGCCCCTATATTTTCGCTTTCGGCCTGTCACAATGTCGGACAATTCCACTTTCGACGACAGGCCCGACAGCCTCAACGACGACGACCTTTCAGCTTCAGACTTCAATGGCGAGATTAACGAAGACGACTTGAATGCAATGCATGACCTACTCGACGAGCCTGACGTCATAGATCTAACCGAAGAGCCCGATAGCCCCGTACGGCCTGTGCCTGCCCACCCGGTACTCTTGTTACCGTCTATAAACGATCCGGTGCGAAATCCACTGCCAAACCCAGCCCACCACACACGCCGCCACCACGCTTTGTCACAACCGATTGTGATCCCCGATGTTGCCTCACGCCATGGCCGCGCCGGCAATAACAGCGCCCGACAGTCTCGCGATTTGGTATCACGGAGGCCCCCCCGCCACGGTGGAGTGATCGATCTTACTCTGGACGACTCACCGGAACGGACACGCTCTGCCCGACCAAATCAGGGCGAGACCCAGGGCCAAGCAAGCCGGGTGGCTCCGTTAGACGCCGACTTGTTCATTGTTGGCGAGAACGTAAACAGGAACAGCAATAACATCAGCGACATGATGCCTCGCCGTCTCCACGATGCGGCCAGCACAACTTCTCGGTTCATGCGATGGACCCGTCCTTCGCCTCCAGTTCCGCCTTTCCGCGAACAGATCGACTTTTTTTTCAGGCGCCTTGCCCACGCTATTCCTGATGTGCACGAACCAGAGTTCCATTTCGGGCAGTACTTCCGTCCAGCCACCACAACGGCCTTTAGTCCTCCGTCACCCCCACCGCCACCACCGCTTCCTCTGGAGCTCGAAGAGACGCGAGAAGGCTTCACACGATCGACCGGAGAAGATATTGAAATGGTGTGTCCTTCGTGTGATAATGACCTAGAATTTGATCCCCTAGGAGATCGCGGGGAGAACACCTCGAAAAAGCGCACAAAAAGAGATCAGGCTGAACACTATTTTTGGGCAGTCAAAGCCTGTGGTCACGTAAGTGGTAACGAGTATGGGCAGCTAGAAGTCACAAGCCAACTAACCCTAGCCTAGGTGTATTGCTACCACTGCTACCAAGCTCGTCGATCGGCCAAGAGCAAGAGCCTAGGCTTTAAGCGCGACCAAAAAGGTAGCACAAAGCTGCTATGTGCAGTGGAAAACTGCACCAGTGAGGTGACTAACAAGACGGCATGGGTTGGCCTTTTCATGTGAATAGGCATGGCGGGGCTTGGGACTGGAGACTCGAGACAGGTACTAGGTGCGGCGAGCATCATATTCACACGGCTTGGCTTTGATCGGCTTCTTGGGAAGGAGTTTTGGCGGGAGGGGGCAAAGGGCCACGGAGTTTTTTTCTTTTTTTCTTCTTTTGCAACACGGATACAGGTTAGGGTTATTATGACTTTGATACGATACCACCAAGATACAGAGACGATATTGGGAACACTTATAATTTTTCTCTTGTGGGAGTAGAAGTAAAAGTGCATTGCATAAAGAACAACGCGGAAGAAAGAAATACAACTGAAGCAACGCCTATGATATTCCATATCCTTGTTCCTAACATCGTACCGAGCCGTCTGCTCCTCCTTCCTAGACAACTAGGTCTTCCCATGGCCGTTCCAGGAAGCCTTCACCCAAAGCAGGCGGCTGGTACCCTTCGACAGCCCCGCCAACCTCATCGTCCAAGTCATATAAGGGGAACGAGGCAATAGCTGCAATACCGCCCAGCAGGCGAATCACATCTGCCTCGCTAACGGGAGTAAAGATGACGTTTCCGCCCATGAGACGCACCGACTCGGTCAGGTCGTTGATTTCCATGCGTTTCTGGTGATTTGATTCGAAAAAGTGGCTGTTGGAGACGAAGAGCGTGGCGCCTTTACACAGCGCGCCCATCTCAGCTGCTTTGTGCACTAGAGAATTGCCGTATACCGCTCGGAGGTCGTTTGCCCGCAGGTAGTCCTCAAGTAGCTTGATTTGGGTCGAGATTGATCCCGAAAGCGTTTTTGCCAGGCTGCCGTTCTGGAGCACTTGGCGTAGACCATTGACTGTGCCCGAAGGCGCTGTAGCCAGGACCATCTTGCGGCAAGCATTCCCGAGGCCCGGGTGTCGCGTGGGATCGTCCCGGGCGATGGTGGTGCAGTACTTGCGGAAGTCCTCGCCGGCAAATGATGGGGAGGCAATCACAATGGGCTCCTGGTCGATCTGTGGAAAGGCGGCTATAAGAGCCTTGAGTACCGAGTTGAAGAAGGCCTCAAACATGCGCGTGGACTTCTTGCTGCTAAGTGTGTGGCGCGAGCGCTGGTTGCGACCCAGGCGCGAGCGTACTATAACGCGGTTGGGCGTTACAATGCACACATAGGCCAGATTATCCTGCATGACTACGGCACGCACGTGTTCAGGGCGGTCCTCGTCGCAGGCAGCGCGGAGGAACCGGATATCCATAGCATCAAAGCCAGGGTTAGGCTTCCATAGGGAGCAAGGCGAGCCTAGTTTAACGTGCAGGGTGTGATGGCGTCCTAAGCTCACATACTTGTTTTCATTGACGATCGTGCCTTTGACTGTGAGTTCCGTGTCAGACTCCAGATATTCGGATGAAATCACCTCGATGACAAGCCACAGCGTGATGCGCTCCGCGGGGCGGCCAGGCTTGGTCACGACATTGCGTGTGGTCTGGCATCTGAGCATATCCTTGGGTCGGATGATGGCCGAAAGGTACCACTTCGAGAGGCGGTGGTTAGAAAAGAGTAGAGAACAGAAGGAAAGAGCCACATGCAGCAGCACTATTAGCAGCAACTCTGGTACCACTAGGGCTGCCAGTGCTATCCGTGGTAAAAGAGAGTAGACTCACAAGATCCTCCGTGTCTTCGGGCAGGACGCTCAAGCGCTGACCATCGTTCACCTCCTCAAAGTTGAGCTTGGGAAGATCGTTGCTGCGCTTGGCCTTGTTCTCGCGCTTGTCCTTGGCACTTTGCTTTTGGACTTCATCGGCGCCGACGATCTTCATGTTGGCGGCTGGTGCAAGCAAAAAGAGGCCGCGGAATTGGAAGTGGCTGAAATTGGGGGTTGAAATAGGCTAAAGTAGTGTAGTAGTAGCAGACTGGCAGTCATACTTCAGCTGATAAGCGTTATTTCACGGAGAGGGGGTCATTATACGAGTTCCATCTAGGCTGAAGGTTGAAAGTTGGTAGAAGGCCAGGAGCTTGTAGGCATATGCAGTCATGCTGTCGCTTAAAGTGGGGCAAGACTGGACCCAATTTTTCACCGGAAAAGGATTTTATGTGAAATCCGACCGGCAGCTGCCTACGCTGTTAACGCCGCTGGAAACTACTGCATCAGGGGTGGTTGGTTACCTAGTGCCCGCACTACTACACACGTTGCATAGCATGTGCTTTTTATTATCGTCATTCTTTTGCTTATGGCTACACAGAGGCACAGAGGGCTGCCCTTACCAAGACCATGCACTACCATGAGTTGATTTAGTGGCTCTAAAAAGGCGAAATGTAGATGTTGCAAACTGAACGAAACAAACCAAGCGTGTCAAGGCGAGAACAAAGAGAAGAGAAAAAGAAAAAGAAAGAAAAAAATAAAAAAAGAGTTAACTTTTCCCTATCCGAAAGAAAACACGCTGCCCTCCTCTGCTCCTTTGTACTTTATTTCCCCCCCTCTCTCCTACACGCTGATCGTCTTGAACGCATTAAACTGCTCGCCAGTCGCCAGCAGCGTGCCTGGAATCTGCTTATGCCAGTGCACTTCCTTGACATCGGCAAGATAGTGCACGAACAGCAGCTGTGGAGGGATGTCCTGCACGCCGGCCGTGTCCTTGCTCTCTTCATCGTCCAATTCCACAGCCAAATCCCACAGCGTCACCGTCGAGTCTCCAGCACCCACAGCCACAATACTGTCGTCGGTCGGGTGCCACTCAATGCTCGTGACCTGCTCTTTGTGGTAGTCAAAGCTAGCAATAGGCGCTGGCGCCGCACCAGATGCTTTCCAGTTGCGCAGATCCCAGACAGCCCACACACCGTCGTCGGCACCACTGGCCAACAGATGCGTCGTCTGCCGCGACCACGAGATCACGTTGACGTCGACGTTGCTGACCTGCACACTCAGTGCGGCCTTTTTGCTCTTGCTGCGGATGTCCCAAATGCGCACAGTGCCGTCAGCTGAAGCAGACGCAAACACCGACGCTTCCGACGGACTCCACTGCAAATCCTCGACTGATGACGTGTGGCCACGGAACGGCTTCTCGTGCGTTACAAAGCGGCCAGCATCGGCCGTGCTGGTCAGATAGATGAGGCCATCGTTGTCGCCTGTCAGCAGCTTGGGCTCGATGCTGCTGTTGCTGGCTGTCCAGTCGATGGCATAGCCCTCGCTGCGGTGGGTCTTGATGGTGTGGAGGGGCTTGTTGCTCTCGGCGCTGACAATGGCCCCGGGCGTGTCAAAGGCCGACAGGTGCGGGGTGATGTCGTGGATATACACTTCAGCACTCTCCGTCATAGCGGCCGACAGCGTGCGGCTGTTGCTCTGCTGATGGACACGAACGCGGTTGGTGGTGCTGGACAGGGGAATGGCCTTGCTCTCGAGAATCGGGTCTGAATCCTCTGCATCATCGTCGTTGTCGTCATCGCTGTCATCGTCAGCCCGCTCCATCTTGCCCAAGCCCGACAGCTTCATCACCAGCAGGCTGTTGTCGCTCGGCGATGTGCGGTCGGCCTGGGTCCCGGCAACAGTGTACATGGTGGCGGGGTACACGGTGCGGTTGTCTCCCAATCCATCGGGGACGATGTCAAACGACAGACACGGCCACGGAGTTGACAAGCTGTGCAGCATATCGTAAGTGCTTGGGTCGGGGGCCAGGATCTGGCCGGGCTCGAGCTTCGTGCGGCCTACGATGAAGGTATTCTGCTCGGTCTTCATGGCCTCTTCCTTTTCTTCAGCCTCACGCTCGGCATCAGGACGGCCATCAACTCCGGCCTCCATTATCTCATCTTCGCTCTCAAACTCGTCCTCGAACTCATCCTCAAACTCTCCCATCTCATTGTCGACCTCCATTTCCATAGCATCGGGGCGGCGGCGATCCTTAAGGGCGGCCTCGTCGCCGTCGGCATAGCGCTTAGACATGGTGTGATTAGAGTGTTCTGTGCGTGGTATAGGGAGATCAATGGGAAGAGCAAGAGCACAAGAGAGGAGAGCCAAAATAAAAAGAAAAAATAGAATGCCGATATGCCACAGCCCAGAGTGAGGTACAGATCATGGAGGGGCTTCCTTGCTCCTTCCTTGCCATTGAGTCCTAGAAAAATTATTGCCGATAAAGGATGAGATAAGAACAAGATAAGAACAGGATAAGAAGAACCCCGCCAGGCGGTCGGTAGAACATCGGGACATGTCTGACGTCATCCTAACCTGCTAACCCTTACTCTTTCTCTTGGTGCCAAACCCAAATGCCAGCTCTTCCTCAACTTCAGACTCTCCCCCCCTGGGATGACGCCATTCCCTGACAATCGGCCGCGGCCGGATATTTGTAAGCGGGTAGTTGGAAGCCGCTTTGGGAGGGATTGCCAACGCATGTCTTTGAAATCCGAGCAAAGCTTGGTTGGTGGCTGGGCTGATGGGAAATGGTCGATTGCGTGCTGTGGTGTCCGTTAGTCGGTTAGTCGGCTGATGCGATGTAGCTATAGCTGGCTGTTGTAGAATCTTCCACTGGCTTACACAGCACCCAATAGCCCTAGAAGGCCTGCAGGGGCCTAAGCCATGCAGTAGCCCCTCCCTTGCCCCCTATATAACGGTGTAGGACCCCACCTGGCCAACCCCACTGTCAAGACGAACTATCTCACTTCAATCTTTTAGCGTCTACATTTCCTCTTCTTCATCTTGTCAATAGTCACACTCTTGTTCTGTAAACCACGCGTTCCCTAACAAACACTGCCGCTACTATCGCCACTGCCACTACCACTACCACTACAACTACCACTACCTCTACTACTATCACCACTACGCCCTCATCACTGCTCCAAAATGGCTCTCCGCAACATCTCCACCACTGCCGAATTCCAGGCTCTCCTCAAGTCGCACCGGTATGTCGTTGCCGACTTCTGGGCACCTTGGTGCGGCCCGTGCAAGGCCATTGCCCCGCTGTTCCAGACACTGTCGTCCGCTAGCGCTGTGCCTGACAAGCTAGCTTTCGCCAAGATTGACATTGACCAGCTCAACGAACTGGCCCAGGAGTACGGCGTCAGCAGTATTCCTACCTTTGTCGTCTTCGAGGGCGGCAAAGTCATGGACCAGATGAAGGGCGCCGTGCCCGCAAAGCTTAACGAACTGGTCAAGGCCGCCAACACCAAGGCTACTGCGACGCCTACCTCGGCTGCCGGCTCTGCTACCTCCGCTCCCGCTTCTGCTCCCACCTCTGAAGATCCCACCAAGAGCGCTGCCAAAGGTCCTGCCGATCTGTAAGTGTCTCATGGCCTGTTGAAAAAAAGAGAAAAAAAAGCAAGAATGGGGAGGGAGTGGGCTTGACACTAGATGCTTAATAGCCGTCTCCACCGATGGTCTTGCCTGCGCAATTATCATATCGATGGACTTTCCGGCTTCAAGGCGAACATCATTTGGGCTTCTTCTTCTCGGACAGGGCACATGAACCCGGCGGCGCCCCTCAAGGTTTCCTATCCCTTCCGACACCGGCCCCCTCCTGCCTACCCCAGCTAAGTCCCCTAGCCTGGCTGGCGGACCGGCCTGGAGTATCTGTAGCAACGCTTGCCGCTATCGGAGCACGGCAAGCATTCTATTAGCTAGCTATTAATAAACACAACTCAAGATTAGGTGTTCTACGCTTTGTGTGAAAATATATGACATTTGCTGAGTAGCCGTCCGCAGGACGCTAAATAATAATAGATACATATCTCGATGCGATAGAACACTTGAGATGACTAGCATTCGTCCATCTTCTGGTCCTTTGTTCCTTATTTCAAATCACCATCAACCCTCTCTCGTAATTATAATCTCTGTTGGCTCTTCGACTGTCCAACTCCTTCATTCCAACTAAAACTGTTGGCTCTCCGACACTAGCATGCCACAGCCACTGCACAGCAGCCGCGGCCTTCCGCCAATCTTGCGCATATAGAAGTCGCGACGCCCACAACCTGCACACGATGAGCCCAGCGTCTCATTGCCATCGGTCTCATCTTGGTCTTCCTGCTGCAGCTCCGCATTCTCGTTGATGATGGCAATGGCAGGGACTGAACCCGACTCGGCGCCATGCGCGCTCTTTGGCCGGGGATTAAGCGACGGGAGTGCTAGATCATGGGCTTTGCCGGAGGCTCTGCCAATATACGTATCCGTGAGCGCTCGCGGGCCAACACTATGGCGACGCTTGGCCCGGGCTTTGGGAGAAAGTAAATGTATGTTGCTTGGGGTAGGTGTTGTTCCCGTAAGGTCATCGTCATCAAAGCGCCCGTTCTCCTCAAGTGAAGGCCTTTGGACTCCCACCGTCGGAGTTGTTGGCGTTGGCGAGCGAAGAGGCTCGACAGCAAAGGTGGCTGCTGTGCTGGGCTGGCGCGCCTCGTCAGCCCCAGTGGGAACCTTAATGTTTTCTGTCCTGTTGGTCCTGGTGTTCCCGTTTGTGACCGCAGCCATGGCCGCCGCCGCCACCGATGATACGGTAGGGGCTGATCGGCCGCGCCATCGATTTAGGAAAGATTCGATGAAGCCTTCCTGGCCTTCTGTTTCTATTTGCTTCTCTGGCGTCTTGCCATCATCTGACAACTCTACTATTGGCGGAGAAAGCTCCGGGCCAGGCACAGCCCCGCGTCGGTAGGGGGGGCTGTCGTCAATAGCACCCCCGTAAGGCTGAGCCTTGTCAGAGCTGGGTGGTGTAAGAGCCTGGGCCTGTCCCAGGTGACCCAGATTAGTGGGTGTGCGAGGGGGCTCGGCGGCATGTCCTGACCCAGTCGAGCCAAGGGCATCTGGACTATCAGCTACGCCCTGTCTCCAGGAGTCGATTATGTCTGAATTCAGTTGCACCGCTTTCCCCGCGGATCCGTCCCCAACAGCACCAGCCCCCCCTGCAGATGCTGCTGCTGCTGCTGCTGCCGCACCAAGATGTGAAACCGATCCGCGCCGGGAGTAGGGCGAGCTACTAGCAAAGCTCGTCCGGGTCATGATGCTTCCCGTTCGCGTAAGAGTTGATAACCGCTGTGCTGACAGATTTTCGTGGCGGCGCTTGGTAGCAGCGCAATCTTGACGCCACACGCGGATAATGCCAGACTTGTCGCTGCTTACGATGATGTTTCCGTCGTTATGTGCTGAGCGGGCAATGTACGCCGGCGATTCCTCTGGCTTTATGTGCCTTGTAGATGATGGCTGGGAGAGCGAAGTTTGGCTGGCAGAAGCCTCCTCTTTGCTCATGAGTCTGACCGGCGGCGGGTTGCACAGGTCGTATATAGGGTCGTCTGAGGACCCAACAAGACGCCGAGTGCTGGTTGGTGCAAACATGGCGACAGTGACAACATCATCGTGGGCCTCAAAATACTCGAGGGGGCGGGGGCGCTTGTCTTTTGCCTCACCCTCATTTAGATTAGTCGGCCAGATGAAGACCCTCTTGTCCTCGCTACCGCAAATCACAAACTGGCCATCCTCGCTTAGGCGAGAGTGGATTTGGCTAGACACGTTTTCGTGGCCTTTGAACTTGATGTCTAGCGACTTGTCCCGCATGTTGTATTGCCGGATACGAGAGTCGTTGGATGTGATAAGAACCTTGACTCCGCCGTCATTATAGCTGGGCGTCTCCAAGGTCTCAATGCCAGTAATTTTACTACCCTTTGCGTTTCGGCCGCGCGACGACCGCACGTGCATCTCCTTCTGAAGCTTCAGGCCCTCAGTTTCAAAGAACATGCAGAGACCATGCAGCATACCGACAATAGACGTCTGGCCGTCGGGGGAAAAGGATACGGCGGTGATCATGTCGGGCACTGTTGCCGAAAAGGCTACGGATTTGTCAGGAATGCTCCAAAGACGCAGAATACAGTCAAGGGAGCCTGCCAGGAAAAAGCGATCATCGCGAGGGTGGAAGGAAATCGAGGTCACAAAGTCACGGTGCTTGAAGACACAAAGACTCTCGCGATAGTCCAGATGCCACAAGCGGACTGTCTTGTCCATGGAGGAAGACAGCAAAAACCCGTTTTTGCTCCACGTTAGGTCCAGAACCTCACCCTCGTGTCCAACAAACTCGCGCACAGGCCTTGACCTAAAGACGGGCGCGCGTAATCTCTCGCCGTGCAACGGATCTGGAGTGCTGTCTTCCTCGCTGTAACGGTCCTCGGGACTTGCTAGCACAGCATACACACGCACAATGCCGTCTTGTCCTGCTGCGGCGAGATACTTGCCATCCTGACTAAACTCCATGCACCACACAGCACCATCGTGTGACGTCAGTTCGAGGCGTGCAGGTTTCACGGCAGAATTTGCTGCAGCGGTAGCACCGGTCTGTGAGGCCGATATGCCGCCGCCATTAGAACCAACAGGATCCCGAGCAGCCTCAAGGTGCGCGACTGCGTCGCGGGCAGCCGATATCTCCTGCGCAAGAAACAAATTCCCAAAGTCTTTGTGTCGTTTGCAGTTGGATTTGATGCGCTGATATTTGGCTGGCTCCTTGTGATGGGGGATGAAGCCGCTAGCGTCTGGTGACATGAGGATGCGCGCACCTTCTATGCGGTGATCTCCTGAGTCTGAGGTTTCGCCATCGCCAACAGAATCCTCTTTGTGACGGTTTCCAATCATGCCCAGGCGGTTGAAAAAGGACGAGGAGCGTCTGGGGAAGAGGGAGGAAGGGAGCTGTTAGCAGTTAATCAAAGAGACAAAGAAGGCGGCGGCAAGACTAGAGACATATTTACTTCTTCTCTTTCGACGTTTCGGTGAATACACCGCTGCTTGCAATCGGCGCAGCAGTAGCAGTGACAGCAGAAATGACGCCGTCTCCAGTGCCTGAGGCTTGCGATCGAGTGGCGGGATCGGGATTAGCTACTACAGAGCCAAGGCTGGGAGGCTTAGAGTGAGCTGGATTTCGGCTGAGACGACTAGTGTTATGTGAAGAAAAAGAAATAGACTTAGGACGGGCTGCAAAGCCAGAGTGCGAGCGAGAGTGTGTGTGGCTGTGGGGGGCTGGCGCGGAATTAGGATGGGAATGGGGATGAGAATGGAGATGTGGATGAGAATGGGACAGGTCGTTAGTTGAAGTCCGTTGTAGGATGTGCTGTCAAAAGTCGTAAAGGATTAGTGGTCAAAGTCCCAAACCTGCAGGCAAGACGGAATAGATGTGAAAGATCCCCCATGACAAAAGCTGTTTATCTGGGCAAAGCAAGGGGGAGGGGTAGGGCTCTTGTTCGTTTTCTGTAGTTCTCTCTCTTCTCTCTGATTCCCTTGACTCCCATTTCTCGGATATGTCGTTCAGTTTCTGTTTCTGCCTGGTTGTTGGGAAGATATAACATACCCTGAGACCTCGCAAAAACAATGATGAGAAAGAAAAGATGCCTTGCTACTACTACCTTGCTAGCTTCACACTTCACAGCAACACAAGCCTGCATGCACGAGCAAAACTAGCAAGCATGAACAGGGGAACAACTTAGTCTTCATGCTGCCTAACTTTGACGTAGGACTAAGGAACTTGTGCTGCAGGGCAGTGTGAAAGACGCGGAAAAAGGGCAAAAAGAAGAATTAAAAGCAAAGAAAAAGAAAAAAAGGGACAACGAGGAGCCAGTGCCAGGGGGAAGCTATCAGGGCAAGAGAAGAAAGGACAAGGGAAATATTGACAGAGCGGAGCACGGCTCGGGGACAATGTACCCAGGCAGGCAATATTAGGGGCGGAGATAGTGGAGAGAATGGAGATATGGACGCAGGCAGACAGTTTTCGGAGAACAACACAGAAGAAGAAATGCAGGCCAGGGGTTGGAGGCTTCTTCTTTTTCCGACACACAAGATTTACTTACTTCAGACAGTGGATCAAGGCCACTATTGGTTACTGAGGCCATTGAAACAGGCGGAGTATCTCTTGCGGCTACACTTGCACCAGGAGTCGCAGCACTGCTGCTGTGTCCCGCGCCGGCACCCACGGTGTCTCTTTTATCGTCGGGCTTGGCCATAACAACAGTGTTGGACCGCGCCAGGCCACTACGTGATGCGCGCTCGTCCTCACGATCTTTGTCCTTGTCTTTGTCCTTTGAGCCGAACGGGAATATCAAAGACGTCCGGCGAGTATCTGCCCAGGTCGACATGTGAAGTGGCGGTTCGTATAGCGCGGAAAATCGGGGAAGGAGGTGTCAGATTAGCGGGACGGAGCCGGTCGAGCACGCGGTGGCGTCGGAGTGCGCGAGATACCCGGGGCAGGAATATCCCGTGGTTGCAACAGCAGCAGCAGAGGCAGGGTGTGAGATGAGGTTGGACCTCAAGGAGAAGTTATAAGCCCAGGTCTGGGCCTGCGACCGGATCTGGATCTAGATCTAGGTCTTGTCTGAGTCTGAGTCCGAGTCCCGATGTGTATGGACGCGGGATGTTGCGAGATAGGGATTCTGTAGCGGCGATGCCTCTGGGTGTAAGCGTAGATGAAACGATCTGTGTGCGAATGGATGGTACGCAACATGCAATTGGCTCCTGTGGCTCTCGTTTGTCGGCGAAGGTTTTTGCGGTTTCTCCTAGAGAGTGCTTTTCGCTATCAGTCACCCCTCGTCTGCGCAAGCGGAAGCTTTTTCATAAATCCACAATTCCCATGAAATCCGTAGCCCCTGTCACAGCCAGCTGAAGTCTGGGGAGCTTACAAAAGCGAACGTGGGTGTGGCAGCGATTAGGGGCAAGGAGAGGAGAGGACAGCACACACGTAAATAAGCCGGTCTATACAATATCAGGTTGCAAGGTGAGCGACAACAAGAGCATGAGCCTGGGCGTGGGGGGGGTGTCTGACAACGAAAACCCAGAGGAGAAAGGCGGGCAGGGGCAGAAAAATACAGAGCCGGTGTGTCAAGGGACAGTCTAAAAACGGTCAACCGACCCCAAAGACCAAAGTCAAAGCCAACCAAAAAACACACAGGCCAAGGCCACAAGGTCACGGGCCGACAGGGGGCGAGGCAAAGGGGACGCACTGCGGAGAAAAACAGATGAGACAGAGCTTCTGGAAGACCAGCGACTCAGCCAGCACAAAGCGTAGATGGTGTTTGTTTGCCGCCTCCGCCTAGCAGTTTTGGTAAGCCGCAACCCATGTATGGTGTGGCAGACGCTGCTGTTGCGCAGTAGCTATGAGACAGCGATGCGATGCGATGCGATGTGATGTGGAGCGATGTAGGTGAGGCGCTTTTTGATGTGCTGTGGACGATGCAGTGTCGCTGATGTGATGCGATGTGTGATGAGTGGCAGCAGCGAAAATCCCATAGGCGGCTTGGCACTCTCTTGAGATGAGACGAAATGAGACGAGTAGACAATGCGAAGAGCCAAGAGGGCCTACAAAGCATCATCCGAGGAACGCGAAGCCAATTTAGTGGCAACAAGAGCCTGCTCCTATCTGCCTCCCTAAGCACTCGCTAGCTGACCCGGCCACCCGCTCCTGGCGTCGTGCTGGCTACATTATGCATGTGGACAGTGCCATCAAGCGTGTAGAAATCCGCCCGGCTGAGGCATTGTTAGTGGACTAGGCTGATTTTTCCTCTTCTTCCTTTCCATATTCTAGGGCGACGATGGCAAGAAGCGAAAGCGCCCAGGAGCCTGAGGACTGGTCGAGCTGCCCAAGACAAATCAGCTTACATCAGCAGCAGGCAACTTTGGCGGGGAGGATGGGACATCGGGATTTCTTGTCTCACCCTCGCCTTGGGAGCTTCTCTTTGAGCCTGCTGGAATGGGCGGAGCGGAAAAGGCACGCTAAGACGCAAAAGGCCTGGCTAGAACTTGAGCAGGCCAGCCAGTCGATTTTTGCAGACAAGGATCATGTTGGTAGAGCGGCAAGCGAGATCAAGAGCCTCTCTTTGTGCTGTTGCTTTCGTTTTTTCCCTCCCTCTACTTGTCCTTCTCTCGCTCGCAGCGGCCAGAATCGGAGTTTAGGTTAGCAACAAAAATCAAGTGCTTGCATAGTTGCAATATTATGAGCGCTATGCTAAGGTTAAATGCGTCATGCCCTCCTTCGTCCTAGCAGCCTCTGGCACTTCGCAAGTCGCCAGTGAAGAGTCTCAAAGAACCCGCTAGCCTCATTATCCTAGGCTGGCCGCCTGCTCCATCTCTAGCTTTTTGCCCTTACTGACGGACTCAGACTTGGAAAGGATAACAAGGCCGGCTGCATTGTATGTGGTTAGAAAGGTGTCTTATCCGCGGCGTGGTGTCTGAGGTAGATGGACGCTCGATTGCTGGTGTCTTTTCGCCCCTGCAGCCTCCTCGTCTGTTACCAAACTTTGACCCATCTGATATTGCCGCAATTTCCGCCGATTCCGTCTCAAATATGGAGCCGACAGATGCGAGTGTTTTGCATAGCTCGTGCTCATGCTATGCTGTGCGTTTAGGGTTGTGGTGTGATATTATGCCCCCTCCAAACCCTAACATGCGTTGATGCGTTCGCTTGCGACGGCCAGCATCGTCGTGTCTGTTTTTCTTGTAGGTGTAGAGCACAGTTACTTTTGTGCGATTGCGATATTAAGTTTTTCTATGTAGTTGCGGCATGGGATTCTTGTAGCTACGGAGTTGTTCTTTTCGCGTATTTTCTAGCTTCGCAGAGTAAATTTCTCACCTCCTATTGCTTCGCGCTCCTCCGTCCTCGCAAGGACTCCGATGTCGTTCGACCGCTCATTTTATCCAAGAGAGCTGCCCGGACCTTGGCAGCCTCGGGATCCCGATACTCAACTTGCGTTGCTGGCGGCGGGCGACCTGTCTCGGAATGCCGCGAGCTGGCCCCGGGCACGTCATTGTCCTTCTCGGCTTCAGCTTCCTGATGGCTGTTTGACGAGACTGTCGAAGCTGCTGAGGTAGTGCTCAGATTCCGCCCAAACACACGGCGATTGCGCTTTTTGGCTGTGTCGTTCGATGATTCATGTGGACTGGCAGATGCCGACCCGTTGGACGTGGCAATGTGGCTGTCAAGAATATTGAGCAGTTGTGCAGACAGGGCCTTGCGCTCCTTGGCTTTTGTGTCGCTGGCTGGCACAGAAGCGACAGTGGGCTGCGCTGAAAGGGGGTTTTGGGCTGCAGGAGTTGGGATGGCAGTGTCGGGAAGCACCACAGACTGAGGGGAAGGTTTGTCCTGTGCTTGTGGAGCGCCGGCGCCGGCCCCATCCTTGGTAGTGCTTTCTGCAGACTGCTCGCGGGTTGGGGCGATATCTACAGGAGCACCCATTTGCTGCTCTTCATCGTCTGACTCGTTGTCAAGGGCAGCCTGGAGAAAAGAAACTGAAGCTTTGGAGGGCTCCTTCGCTGGTTTTGATACCTGTCTTGGCGGGGACTCTTGGATGCTTGCAGAGGGCGGTGCCGCTTTTGTCGAGCCCGCGCGGTTCGATTTTTCAGCGGCCTTATTAAGGGCGTTTACAGAGACATCAAACAGTACGCCATTCTTGCATGGCGCGAATCCATCTGCTATGTGCGACAAGTGTCTAGTAGACTCGGAGCGGGTCCTCTTCGAGAGGGATGTAGGTTGAGGATTATCGCCATGGATGAAGGCTGAATTGTCAAAACTTGGCGAAGGAAGAACTCTGGAATTGGGCCTGGAGCCGGACGTCCCCGCGATTTCCTGGTCTCCAGACTTTAGGGTAGTCTTTGCTCGTGTGTTTCCAGAAGTAGGCATTGTTTCTGATCTATTCTTACGTAGAGGGTCTTGGCTTTTTCGGGGCTGGAGAAGGCCGGCCCGCTGCTCCAACTCCGTGAACTTGAAGTCGTTCAGCGGCGCCTTGGTTCCAGAAGAGACGCAGGCCCAAAGCCAATCCGCAGAAACAATGGGGATATTGTTCAGAATAGCACTTTCGAGTTTCTCTTTGCGAGCACCCTGGAGAGAACGGAGAATGAGGATAGATGATTTCGCGTTGAAGAACTCGCAAACTTTGCCGCCGAGTTGATCAACAGTCTTGCTGATATGATGCAAGTCGGTACCCGAGAACCCCGACATGTTTATCTTTAGGCTGCCAAAGTCTGCGATTGGGAAGGCTTTAAAAGGCTGTCCAATAACATGGTCAGTAGGGTCTAGAAGTGCTTTGCGGAATAGGCATTTTTCAATAAAGAACTCTGTGACGATGTGCACTGCTACCATGCTGCTTCCGTCGAGATGTTTTATTTTGTCCCACGGTGAGTCTTGTGGTACTAAGATGAAGCGTTTTTTGCTGCACGGGAGAGCCTCTACTTCATCAGCTGAATTACAGATGGTTGCACCCCTACTGGACACTGTTTGTCGAGCTACCCTAAGCTTTTTGGGCTCGAATCCATAGATGTAGAAATTGCACCCTGAAAATATAGACACGTCATGGGATAGCGGTGTTGGCTCAAGTGTCGCCGGGGGCAAATTACTTGGAGGTGAGACTGCCGGTGGAGGGCGGAATTCAGGCCCGTCGGCAAAGCTATCGACAGGCTTGGGGGTAGATTCAGCCGCATTGATTGGCTTCATGCCACCAAGAATCGAGTTCCACACAGATGCATGTTCCGAGCCCAGCTTCATGCTGGCTGTCTTGCGGAGCTTTCTGAGTTTTGTCTCGGCGCCTTGCAGCTCGGCAGCAGGCCTCTTGCGCTTCGTGTTTACACGCGGCACATATGCACCGGATCCTTGCTGCTCCAGGGGCAAGAGCGGATTGAAGCATTTCTCGTCTAGGATCATGCCACGCTCGATAGATTGCGTGAGCCACGAGACTGAGACGGTATAGAGGCCCCAGTTAATTGCAGCCTCATACTTGCGGCCTGTGGGCTTCGAAACTATAAGATGTGTGGCGGCCTTGGTGAGCTCGCCTGAGTAGATGCCACCGTTTTTCTCAATGAGCTGCCGTATACGTGCGCGTTCGTGGGCTGAAAGGACAGGCAATGGTTAGCGAGGTATCCAAAGCTTGGAGGGTCGACCATGGGAGGACATACGATCATCGAACCCTGTTAGACAAACTAGCAGCTGGCCACGCTTGACGACCGCCGAGGCATCGTCCCCTTTGATTGTACTGACGCCGTTTGTTTCTAAAGGTAGTAGCTGGTACTGTTTTTCCAAAGCTGCAAAGTCAAACTCATCGGCACGCCAAGCGTCTCGGACAGCGTTGATCCAGGCCGGATCCATCGCCTTGATATCGGGGCGCGCGCGGGCTACATGGCGGTATTTCGGGGTATCGTATTTTCCGACTAGGAGATGGGTGACCTCTGGGGTCAGATCGTAAATGTGCTCGCCGCCAAGCTGCTGCACTGCTAGAGCAACGGTTTCCTGGAGGCCAAGAGTTAGACTGGAGATTAAGATGAGGTTGAGCGGACGAGCCAGAAGAGGCTGAACCAAGCAGACTCACCCTTTCACAGACGGGCAAGCTGGTACAACAAACTGTGACACCAGTCAGAGGATTAGAAGGTTCAGATCCATTGACGTCATTGTCTGCGGTGGCCATCGTAGAGACCGAGGGGAAGAGTAGGGAGGGAGGATATAGGACGAATGGGCCGGGGTTTCTAGTCCGAAGGCAATCAAGACAGAAAAAGGAGGGAGAAGGGAACGCTGTGCGCTGGTTTGTAGCAGACGAGGGCTTCTAAGCGGGCGATGTAGATGTTGAGATGGGCGTCGTGGACGGTGATACTGGATATGGGAGAGTATGAGTATCTAATAGGATAAGAGACTAAGTAGATGATCTATAGAAAAGACGGCAAATATAACACACTAGGGCTAGATTTCAAGAGCTAGACCATAATTGAAGCTGTTGATGGATGAGCGTAAGCCACGAGACACAGTAGCAATGGAATGTTTTCATAATAAAGCTATGTAATTTCTGATTTATTTCCAGATGATTTTTAAGTGGTTTTTTCAGAGCGCGCAGCAAGACGCGTTGATAGCGAATTGGTATAAATTGATTTGATAAGTTGATCGAGCGGTGTTTCGCACTGTGCCTGCAACACGGAGGCTGTTGTGGAGATCCTGAAAAAGGACTGTTTATGACAGAAGGGCACCGTAAGATGACTAAATGGCAACTCCAAACGACGTCAGGGCCCCGCTATATTAGGAACAAAGTTACAGTTTCTCAGCCTTGTCAGGTCGGAGTTCATTTGGGAGGGGCATTTCGGGCTCAGGCAATTCTGCTTCTGTAATCTACGTCAAGCATCACTTGTTTTGTGCTTTTGCTGTTGTGTCTTGCTACTGTCCCGTTTTATTTATAGATTTGCTTATCCTATCCTTGGGCTACTATACCGAAGACTCACTCCTCCGTCCTGTCTATCCTACGCTTGACGACACCACCAGCCCCTTCTGAGCCACGTACGGCTCCAAAGTTAGGCCGATACTCCTCGACGTCATTGCAAGTGTCGTTCTCTCCTATATTTCCGTTCGCGACCAGCCCGTAACATAGTCTCGCCACAATGCCAACGCCAGCGGTGGTGCGGTCCTTGACTAGTCAGTTTCAGATCATGACAGGAGGTTCAGAGAAGACCGCTGCTAAGGTATGTTTTTTGTGCGCTTGTCTGGGTCTGTCTGAGGAAATTCTAGGCGTCGTGGTAGTATTAACCTAGAGAATGTAGTTCTTAAGAGCGGCAAATTACAACATGAACGAAGCCATGAAAGCGTGAGTTTGTCCGTTGCCGTTTGCCGTTTTCCGTTTGCTATTTGCTATTTGCCATTTGCCATTTGCCATTTGCTATTTGCCGTTGCCCGTGCTTTACATGTGATTGCCCCTTGGGAAACAACAAGATGCTCTAAGACAAAATAGTTTTTTGGGACCACAAGTTGACGATGACTGGCGCGCCGTTGGTCGTTTGATATTTGAGCACGTTAGCCTTGGCCTATTACCTCTATTGCCATTGGCTCTGCTGCTTGGCAGGTTTTTTAGTAGCCTTGTCGATGGCCCGTTGATGATAGGCCAATGGTGAAGGGTGGCAGTTGCCTCTTTGGAGCATGAGGCATTGCCTCCTTGATCTAGCCGCTTTTTTTATTTTTTTTATTTTATTTTCGTTTTTTGTCTCATTGTTTTTTATCATTTCCCTTAGCCTTAGAATCTCGTTGCGTTTTTCTTTCTTCTCCCTGTCTCTCTTCCGCCACTTTCGCTATTTTGTGGCTTGGCTTCTTTTTTAATACCTCTATTTAACTCCCTCTTCATCTTCGTTGAACACCACAAAGCTTAAGCGCTGCTCACCGCTACTCACACACATACACACAGCCAAGCATGAGCCTTCGCGATATTAAGCAGGGAATTCGCAGCTGGAAAAGGGCCGGCGTTGCTTTATCCTCTCAAAGTCGGCCAGAGAGTCAGCAGCGCCGGACACCGCAGGGGTAACTCTACATGATTTCTCAGCAACCCTGACGACCGGTCATTGGCAAGCGCCGCCGTTACTCAGCCACCCAAGTTTCTCCCGCTTCCTTCGAAATGCATATTTTGTTGATGTTTTCCATGTCCTAACTGGCTAACTGTTTTTCGCTGCTCTTAGTTATGTGGCTTCCAACAACAAGTATTCTCAGGAGGCTCCTTTGAACCAAATCTTCAACAGCTTGAGAGGCGACAGTGATCCCAAAGATTCCATTGGGATTGAATCTTCCATGATGTACTTGGCAGAAACCCTGAACGTGAACCTTGAGAATGCTGAGATGTTTGTAGCCTTGGAAGCCGTGCGCGCGCCATCCATTGGCCAAATTACCCGCCAGGGTTTCATGGAGGGTTGGTCATCAAAAGGGTGAGTGGTTTGAACATACATTGCGCCTGTGGAGTGTGCGTGGCCCGCGTCGCTGACGCTGAAATTTACAGCATTGACGCCAATACCAAAGCCCATGCGGCCTACATCAGAGATTACACCAACCTGCTGTCCCGGGATCCTGGATACTTCAAGACAGTCTATCGTTATGCCTTTGTTGTGGGCAAAGAGCCTGATCAGAAATCTTTAAGTCTGGAGAATGCCACCATCTACTGGAACATGCTATTTGGGACCCCCGGCTGGCAATGGAAGACGGCCAACTACAACTGGCTTAGTTTGTGGGTAGAATATCTTAACGAACATTATCCACGGCCAGTCAATAAGGACATGTGGAATCAAACACTAGAGTTCGCCCGTAAGGCTGTGGAAGACGAGACGCTATCTTTCTGGAACGAAGACGGCGCTTGGCCGAGCGTTATCGACGGCTTCGTGGCGTGGTTCTATGAGAAGTTTGGAAACCCGCGGGGGAAAGCAAAGGAAGTGGACGACGAAGGGTCCGACTAGGCTAGTGACCAAGCCAGACCAAGGATGGCAGTGAGAGCGAACAGAGCAGACTTTGAATCAGGGAGGGAATGGCACAGACCAGAAACAGTGTCATATGTTTTCAGTCTGTAGGATACGAACAATAATTTATATCTAAATCAAGTGCTGCCGTACAATGCTAATGTAGGAAAAGGATAAAAATAATATGTCGCAACAAAAAAGCAAGACAGTCGTGATATAGTACAGCTTTGGAGAGAGCTTCGAGAACAAGACGTGAGATGGTACAGCCGGCGGAGGACTAGGGCCTGTCCACCTTCTTGTCCTCTTCTTTCTTGGCTCCCCCCCTAATCTCTTACACTCTTTTGACCCTCCTCATCCTCCAACCACTCATAGATTTGACCGTTGTTTCCAGTGAATAGGCCCGTACTTGACTAGGCTGCTCAGCTTGCCGTCACCGAGCTTGACGTGGCCTGACCGCACCACTCGTGGGTCTAGACGCATGTTGTTGCGGATCGACTCGTGCACATTAGTTGATGAGTCGTAGCGCATGACGAAATAGTGGCCCTGGCGGTGCTGGATCTGGTGGCGCACGATCGGGTTGGGCAGGTCGTATACGCCCCAGTTGGCGATGGAACGCACGACGCCGCCGCCATTAAGAATGATCTGGCCGACAGTGAGGGCAATTCTAGTGGTGGTTGGGGTTAGCGATAGACTGATGGATTTCGGGAGCGTTCTCAGCGTGTTTTCCGGCGTCTGTGTGCAGAGCGGGATCGGGGTAGAGATTTGTCGACAGGCCGGGGAAAGGCACGGCTGAGAAGAGAGGAGAAGAGACTGGGGGAAACCTACTCTTTTACCTCGGCAAGCTTGCCGGGTCGAACCTGTAGAATAGTCAGTACATAGAAGTCGTTGAATTGTGCGTCAGAATGGGCCACTCACAATTCCAACCATCTCATACAGCATTTTGATCGTGTGGGCTGTTGTCTACTTGTGGCGCAAAGTAAGCAAGATTACAGGCAGGCCAGGTGATAGAGAAGTCAGCAGCTGGAAAAGTCGCTGGGCCCACCATGACAGTGCACGTGATTTTCGTGTAACACGCATTATCAATGGACCCCGGGTGTGCACTTAGTAAGCTAAGAAAAAAAAGTGCCCCGCTATTCTCCTTCCCCAGACCTGATGGAAAACCATTGACCAATAGAAAGAAAGACATACATTACTTTAGTCGAAGCTTGATGGGAGGACGCTTTGTGTTAGGTTAAACAATTTCTTGTTCTTGCTATTGCTCTTCTTTTTTTCTTTACTCTTATATGTGCTCTTCCTCAACCTCTCTACACCATCCATCTCCCCACCTATGGACTTTCTTTATCCAGCTAGAGGCGCCCGGCAGTTGTTTAGACATGCGCATGCTAACACAGTCCTGCTACAACTACGGGCTGGTGCGTCAAGGAGGCTAAGCACAGCTGAAAGCCTAGATGTATCTAAAGCACGGCAGTTTTGCGAAGCTAGAATAAGGCATGTTTGAATCGATTTTCTGCTTCCTGTTTCCCACATTGCTCGCCCCAAACTAACGCATGTTCTGGTTTCCGTGCCCCTCCCTCCTGTAGCCACCAAGACCGCGATGCCAACCTTATCCGTCGTTTTTCTCCCCGCCCGGCTCAGGACATGTACCTCGCCCTTCGCGCCCTAAATCTCGAACTCGTTCGTCTGCCGGAAACCGCACATACGCCGCAGCTGCGCACCCTCCGTGCTGTCTTTTGGCAGGATGCTATTGAGCAGACCTTTGCCGGAAGTCCCCCGCGCGAGCCTGTATGCGTCTTGCTACGCCATGCTTTGGACTCTCTCCGAGATCGTGATCCTGAAGCTTCTCTGGCTACCCTGCGCTTTTGGACTAGTCGTCTGGTCAAGATGCGCCGTAAATACATAGACAACCGGCCGTTTGTTAATATTGCAGCTTTGGAGGAGTATGCTGAGCACACATACTCTGGAATCATGTACGCGACGCTGGCTGCTGCCGGCGTGCAGAGCACAGTCGCAGACCACCTTGCCAGTCACATAGGTAAAGCATGCGGCATTGTAGCTGTCTTAAGGGGAGTGCCCGTGCTTGTGGCGCCGCAGCAGCAGGCCGATAGAAGGGCTGGACGTAAAGAGCCTGTATTGCTTTTGCCGCTGGACGTACTAGCAACACATGGTGTGCGGGAAGAGGAAGTATATCGATTAGGGCCGCAGGCGCATGGCTTCTGCGACGCTATTTTTGAAGTGGCTACTCGGGCGAATGACCACTTGCTGACGGCGCGGGAAATGCTGTCAAACCTCAAACAAGGCAAGGAAGTTGACCACGCATTTGAGCATGGCGACGAAGAAGGCCACAACCACGAGGTACTTGATTTGTCTCAAGAATGGCGGGCTATCAAGCATAACTTTGGAGTGTTTGTTGAGGCGGTTCCGGCGGCGGAGCATCTCCTGATGCTAGAAAAAGCGAATTTCGATCCGTTTAAAACGAAGTCAAGTTGGAAAATAGCATGGCGAGTGTGGCGGTCTTTGTCCAAGGAAACAATTTGTTAGTTCTTATGATCATTTATTCCAGTAGACCTTAATCTATTCTAGTTCAAGCTCAGTACACACACGCCCCGGCTTTCCCTCTCTCCCTGCCACCCAGCTCCTCTCGAATGGTTCATTTATGGGTGAGATGAGCATGGGTGTTCCAGTGGTCTTTTGGGGCGTTGCCCTCGGTGGCTATGGATGGGTGGAGCTGTGGCTGAAGTCACGTGCAACCCTTATAACCCCACTGTTGAGGTATGTTGGTCGTGGCGCCTCGCAACACAATTTAAAGACAGAGAGCGCCGAACTAGGGTACATGAATAGGGTTAAACAATTAATGAGCACGTGACCACGTGCAAAGTGCATCGCGTCGCGTGTAGACCAGCCAGCTCATTTTGCATAACAGTCAAAACTGCATAACGCTATCAAGAAATGTAGCGTCTCTTTCGGTGATGATCGTCTAGCATGGAATTTATTTTTGTTCTATTTCGTAATTCATGCCTACCTTTTTTCTTGGGCCATTTTTTCTCTCTATTTAATTTGCGACAGTTGATTTCTACGCAGGTTTTCTACACTTGAAGACGACGACTTACGCCTTATGAATCCACGATCTCTTGCCAACGTTCATTTACCCAAAATATTACATTGTAAAGCCTTTATATCGCCCATATCTAGTTCGTCGCTGCGCAATGTCAGACTTCTGCGAGCGGTCTTCTAAAAGGCCTCGTATAAAGGCTGAAAACGACGATACCTCTGTACCTCCGCTTCCTGTGGCCAGCATCACCGAATCGTATCTAGCGCCCATTGGAAAAGAGCGAAAGCCGGCGGTAGCCGAGAGCTCGGACCGGAAGCCGAAGCCAAAACGATTCTTTACGAAGTCGCCGCCACCAGCTAGAGAGTGCCCGGCTTGGGCAAATGCCAGCGCAACACCCGGGGCTATTGTTGCCGAAGCATGTCAGGCGATCGAGCGTAAACCAAAGCGTTTCTTTACTACGTCACCACAAGCACAGGCCGCTTCTCTTCCAGAAGTCAAGCTGGAGCCTAAACCAGAATGCAAGCCTGTTGCTAGCCATGACATAAAACAAGTCCTCCCTACGCACATACCACCTCCACCGCTAGTTCCCATACAGACGAACGAAGACGACTCTCTGTTTGTGCAGCACGCTGATGTTGACCCTGAGCCTGTTGTGGTCCCTCCGGCACCGGCACCTGTGGTTGCCTTTGATGAAGCGACTTTCGAAGCCTTTGTTGGCCAGAAGGTCAAGCGTCCGATTCTGACTCTGTTACGAGACCACTGTGGGAACAATCTCGAGCTTGCAGTCAACATGTTCTTTGATGGTACATGGCGCAGCCTTGAGGCTGCTCAAAAACGAGCTGTCCAGAGCGCCAAAGCAAATTCAGTTGCGGCAACTTTGTGGCGTGACCGACCAACACAGGGATCGCCTGCTACTGCTCGATACATTGGCGTCTTTGGTGTCGAGGGTTGGGCCACGCGCAGCGGATCTGGGCTGGTCAAGTATGGCGAAGTGGTAAATATCGAAAGACACAAGATTAGTCAGCCAAAGTTAAAAGGCACAGCTTTGCGAGGTGCTAAGCAAAAGGTCGACGTGGTCGTGAGGTTCACAAACAAGGCTGGTCAGGAAGTTGGACGTTTGGCCAAAGAAGCGGCTGTCTGGATTTCGACATTGCAGGACCAAAAGGTGGCCCGCTTCGAGGGAACTGTTGTCTATGCTCCAGACCGGCTACGAACAAATGATACAATTTTCATTCAACTGCGTGCAGAGCTGCTTGGCTCGGCATTTGACCTGTCTAAATTTCAAGGACCTGATATGTCGGCGCGCGGCGTGTTTGAGCAGGACGAGACGACAGAAGAGCGGGACTTGAGACTACGCCAAGTGGCGCTAGTTAAATTGTTTACCGAAATCAACTTGACGCCAACGTCAAGCGGGGCTGTAGGCAAAGAGACTCAAAAGACAAAAGATCGGCGACAAGACTTGCTGAAGGCAGCTGAGTTGGATGAACAGGGCTCAAGAACTAGTGAAGGACTCTCTAGCACGCAGAGCCCCACCGCGATTTCTTCTTCAACCCAAGCCGAGCCTGAAGATGGCCAGGTTCTTGAGCAGGATCAGCTTGATGCGTTATACCGCAAGGCCCAGTCCTTTGACTTTAACACACCCCAAGCAACACCTGCTGATACCTTTGCTATGGATTTGCGGCCATACCAACGCCAGTCGCTGCACTGGATGATGAGCAAAGAAAAGGATGAGAAGACTCACCGCAAGATGTCGTTGCATCCGCTCTGGGAAGAGTACGAGTGGCCAACCAAGGACGGCGATGGTAATGACATGCCGGATATTGATGGCGTGACGAAATTTTATCTCAACCCGTACAGCGGCGAGATGTCGCTGCATTTTCAAGCCCAGGAACAAAACTGTCTGGGCGGCATTCTGGCTGACGAAATGGGACTAGGGAAGACGATCCAAATGCTCAGTCTAGTACACTCACACCGCCCTGGGTGGCGGGAACAGCAGACTAAGTCAGACACCCGAGCAGGCAGCGGGGGAACTCTCGATACACCACCCACGTCCGTATTTGACCTACTCACTACACCCCAGGCGACAGTACAGCCCGCACCACTTACTACTCTTGTAATTGCGCCTATGTCTCTCCTAGCGCAATGGCAGAGCGAGGCTGAGAAGGCTAGCAAGCCAGGCACCATCCGGACGTATGTATACTATGGGGCCGAGAAGAATGCCAACCTGCAGGCTATGTGCACGTCGCTGGCTTCTGCACCCGATATTGTGATTACGTCTTATGGCGTGGTGCTGTCCGAGTTTTCGCAGCTCGCTGCACGAAACGGTGATAAGACGTTTCACACTGGGTTGTTTTCTCTTAGTTTTTTTCGCATTATAATTGACGAGGCACACACCATAAAAAATCGGATTAGCAAGACGGCCAAGGCGTGCTATGGCCTGGCTGCCACTCATCGCTGGGTGCTGACTGGCACGCCTGTGGTCAACAGGCTGGAGGACCTTTTTAGTCTCGTCCGGTTTCTCGGTGTTGAGCCGTGGAACAACTTCTCATACTGGCGGACATTCATTACTTTGCCATTTGAAGCGCGGAATTTTGTGCGTGCTCTAGATGTGGTACAGACTGTTCTAGAGCCTTTGGTCATGCGTCGCACTAAGGACATGAAGACGCCATCCGGCGAGCCACTGGTGCCACTGCCCGCCAAGGTAACCGAAATCGTCGAGGTCGAGCTGTCACAGACGGAGCGTGATATTTACAACTACGTACTCGCTATGGCTCAAAACAGCCTGTCGGAGAACATGGCCAATGGCACTGTGTTTAAGGCTTATACGAGTATCTTTGCCCAGATCATGCGTCTGCGCCAGGTGTGCTGCCATCCTGTCTTGATCAGAAACCGAGCGCTGCTTGCTGAGGAAGCGGATCAGGCAGCTTTGGCCGATGCCTCGGACGGCCTCACAGATGACATGGACCTCGATCATTTGCTGCAGAAGTTTTCCGCCGATGTGGATCAAGATGCTGCTGCTGGTGATCCCAAGGCCAAGAGCTTTGGAGCCCATGCACTTGAGCAGATACGCCGAGAAGCCGAAGCCGAGTGTCCAATTTGCACGGAGGAGCCTATGGAGGAACAGACTGTTACGGGGTGCTGGCACTCATCTTGCAAGAAGTGTCTACTGGAATATATGCGCCACGAGACTGACAAAGGCCGACAGCCACGTTGCGTTAGCTGCCGGCAGCCGATAAATACACGAGAGCTCTACGAGGTGGTTCGGTACGACGAAGATGAGGGCGATGAAACAGCCGAAGCCACAGGCGGCTCAGATAAAAGCAACACGCGGATCAGCCTCCAGCGCCTGGGCTCCCATGACTCGTCGTCCAAGGTTATGGCTCTAGTTGCGCATCTGCGGGCTTTGCGCAAGGAAGATGCTAAGGCCAAGGCAGTCGTATTTTCGCAATTTACGAGCTTTCTCGACATTATCGAGCCGGCCTTGGCCCGCGCTCACATCCGCTTCCTGCGGCTAGACGGTAGCATGGCACAGAAAGCGCGTGCCGCTGTGCTTAGTGAATTTGCCGCGTCGAAGCGCTTCACGGTCTTGCTGCTTAGTCTCAAGGCTGGCGGTGTAGGGCTAAACTTGACACAAGCCAAGCGCGTGTACATGATGGACCCATGGTGGAGTTTTGCGGCAGAGGCACAGGCAATAGACCGAGTGCATCGCATGGGCCAGACAGAGGAAGTCAAGGTGTACCGGTTCATAGTAAAGAGCAGTGTGGAGGTGCGCATGCTGAAGATCCAGGACAGGAAGAAGTTTATTGCGTCGAGCTTGGGCATGATGGGAGAGGATGAAAAGAAAATGGCGCGTATTGAGGACATTAAGGAGCTGCTGGGAAGTGGGTAGAGAGGGAGAGGAAGGGGGCGGGAGGAGAGGGGAGGAGGCGGGAGTAGAAAATGGGCCGACAGGTGGATGCAACAGCCCTCACAAACGGGCAGAGGAAACACAATGGCCTTTGAAGTTATCTCGAGCCGTTTCTGTCTCCGTGTCTCCGTGTCTCCGTGTCTCTGCCGCCTGTCTCGCTTCGTTACCTGCATCTCTCGTCTATATGTATGTTTATTTGCTCTTTCCTTGTCGCTATAGGCGCGCTAAACGCAGCACCGCCCTTTTAAGCGCGAGGCCCTCTTTTTCTCTCCACTCCAACCTCTTCTCTTCTCTTGTTTTGAGCCCTCATCTTCTTCTGCTTCTCTTGTCTACACTTGTAAGCCATTTCGCCGTTCCTTTTCTGGCATCTCTTGCTTGTATTGACTCGACTCTGGTCGTTGAACTAGCCATATCCATCATCTTTTATTGCTCCTGGTCGGGCGGCTATCAACGCTAAACACTTACTGTATCTTTAAGCTTCGCTGTTCGCCCTGCTTCACCGCCTTTTCTATACCTGATTTCTCTGCTTCTCTCACGTTACCTTCTTTTATCTTGGGTCTGTACTTGTTTTGTGCGGTGGCTCTGTAGTACACACGCGCCACAGAGCCTTGAGCATACACCCCTCCCCCCCCCCACATCATCTTTACGTCTTGTCCCCCATGTCAAACTACGGCATGTATCGGGTCCCGAGTCGGCCCGACATGGCGCTCTTCCAGTTTGGCGATATGGATGGCTTTTCTGTTGGCGATCACCCCAGTTATGCTGCCCTGCCCCAATCCCGCCGTTTGCTTGTTCTTGAGACCATAATCCAGCAAATAATCATGGGCCGTGCTACCCCAGCCGAACTCTCTCTGTGCCCCCGCATGCTGAACATGCCCGTTCGGCCTGGCACCGGCGTCATATATGCCTACGGCGTTAACCGCGGTACCTCGCCGTCGCCTCAGTCCCAACCAGGGACTGCTACGGGAGCAGCTACATCCGCCCCATCTACCGTGTCTTCCTTCCGCTACCGTCCACTTCTGATTTCCGTGCGCTTCGACGCTAGCTCCTGTGCCTTTGCTAGACAAGCCCAGCAGTCCTCCGGCCGTGTCCGGCAGCTGTATGACACCATCATTAGGCTGTATCGTCGTGGTGCTCCTCGCTGTCGTTGCAAGTGTCCATTCTGCTGTAGAACATGTGGCCGTCTTGCCGATCAAAGTGCGTGTGGAAGTCATGGGAGGAAGGCTCGTGTCAGAATACCGCGCATGGGCAGTCTTATGAGGGCATTCCTATCTCCTGTCGCAATTGACATGGCTGCTGCCCCTTCATTGAGGGGAGGTGACGGTGCAAGAATATCCTCACTGATGTCCATGTCGCCGCCCCTCTTTCGATCAGATTTCCGGACTGGCGAGCTGGCCGGGGAATGTCAACCTTTAGATGATGACGAAATTGTTCCTGAGACTAAGCCGGAGCCATCTTCAGTGTGGACGTTTGACCTCGCATTAAGGAGTCTTCCAAGCGCTGCGGCGACAAGTCACGCCGAGGGATAATGGGGATCGAGTTTCGAGCCTAGTGTGTTGTGTGTGATCTATCAATCTTTTGAGGGAGGAACAGTACCACAAAGATCACTCCAAACGAGCTTATGAGCTCAGTGGTGGCCCGGAGAATGACTCGGGTAGATTTTCTATTATGCTTAGAGCGACTTAGCCGTTTCTAAAGCCAACGTATGTTTAATGATATTATGTAATTCATCTAGACAGTGTTGACTGTTACACAGAGCATCAAATAGACTCTTATACTCGTGACCCTGGTGATGGTATGATAGGCGTCTTCTGCTTGGCTGCCCTGTATCAACGAGACCCAAATGTAGACAAGATGAACACAACAACGTGCGGGCATAAACCTTGGAGCTAGGGACGAGTGCGTCTACTATCCCTCGGCCATCTTCATTCTTTGCACTACACAATGATTCGCACTTTTGCAGACCACCCTGATATTTGCAGCGATATTTCGATGCCCGACTTCGATCAAGTGCCCGAGTCTTTGCGGCAGATTAACGCTACCATTGAACTTCTGATTCTCTAGGCGCCCTCCGAGCTGGAGCTGCTCACCTGTCCATGCGATATGCCAAGCAGCCTCTCCTCCTCCAAAGCCACGACCATCCCCCTGAAGGTACAGCCAGCAACACCAACAGCATCTTCACGGCAGCCTTCGTTAGAACCCAGACTGCCTGCATACGAATCTTCGCCTCTCATGTCTACCCCGAATATCACCAAGGTTGCGCCACCTGCTTCAAGGCCTTCAAAGCCTTGCCAAGTGCCAGTCGCGTCTCAAGAAGCTGGCTTATGTTTCCCTCCTCTTCCATTGCCATCTTCTCCATTCAAGTCTCCGGCCGCATCACCGGCTCCAGTTGACCACGAGCACAATTCCGTTGTCTATCCTTTACACGCCCTTCACGGCTCGCCGCCACCACAATCTGGCTCGTTCTCCCCTGAACGCATGCGAGGCAAGCCCACTATATGCACACTCGCCAGTCGGCCAGGGCAGACCATTGTTGAGTCATTCTGAGTTGCAGTCACAGTTGCATAGACAGACACAGACATATACAGTCTGCTGCAGGTACAGCCCGGAGCTTATCCATGATGACCTTGGTGTGCTATCGACAATGAGTCCATTGCAAAACTGATGCAGCTCAGAGACTGTCTCGGGGGCATATTATCGCGGACAAGCGTTGGCTCTCGGCAGCCGTCAAGCAAGTGTCGGCAACCGTTTTCTGAGGGGAGACCGCGTGCCGTCGCGGAAATACATGGTGGAGATCCAGTGGCGCAGGACCAATTTGGCCAGAGAAAAGGACCGCCGAAGAGTGGAGAGCGAAATGGACTGCGAGTGGCGGAAGGAGGAAAGACAGTTGCATCGTGTGTAGAGGAGCATCTGCTGCCAGCCATTGCAAAGTCAACAGATAACAGCGACCCGGATATGGTTGTGCTGGCGGAGCTGGAGAGAATTTCTTGGGATGATTTCAGAGACTGATGCAAGTTCCCATGTAATAGCCTGGGTGTTAGGAGTAGAGGGCATAGAGCATAGAGCATAGAGCTGGCTGAAGGCAGAAGTTTGGGAGAGAGAAACAGTGAAAAGTAAAAAGAAGGCGGGGTGAGAAGAGAGGCAAGGCGAAAGCGCGCTCCAAGCTGGCTAGTTAGTATTCATCTATCGCACAGCTTTGCAAACAGGGATTCAATTTGTAGTGCCTACTCAATTGCCTGCTGCTGTGTTTGTGATTCGTTGTCTAATCTGCAGGCAACCAAGACAAACAAACATCATGGCTAGAGGGAACAGCCAGTCGGTGTTTCTTAATTTGCTTCAGGCTTGCTATATATTCTCTATCTCCTTCTTTCTACCATTTTCGTTTCTTCTTCTACGCCATATATCCATTAAAATTTCTTACTCATCGTCTTGCTCTACCACTTCTTGTTCTTGTTCTTGACGCCGTTTGCTCCCATCTTTGCCGCAATGTCTGACGACTACAGTGTCAACTTTTATACACAAGGCCAAGCCACTCGCCCTCGGTCTCGCCACAGAAGACTTTCAGTTGCATCTTGTGAGCTAGCTTTTTAAGACGCGCCATCATCTAATCCTCATCTATAGCACTCCATGCTAACGGCATCCAATCTTGGTTAGCAGCAAACTCCTACGAGTCTCTATTGAGGCAAGAGCACAGCCACATACGCTTGGCCTATCGCCCTAGACAGCAAGGCACTACTGCACACCATTCCCTCGCCAGCCCTAGCCCGCTCCATAGCCCGGCGACATCCTCGGTCTCCTTCAGCCAAGCAGGGAGCGATGACATTCTAGCAGGGTCGGAGAGCGGCACTATCCTAGCACAAGCAGAAACCCTTCCGCGTGGAGTAGCCGTCTCGAGGAGCATGTCCAGACGCACGACCCGACGCAGAAGTTCATGGGCGCAAAGCGATGGCTCGAACACCGATGATGGAGAGCCAGCCACAGAAGGCATGATAGAGGGTAGCCGGTGGTCACAGCACTGGAACACGGCCACTCCTCGGGCTCCTCTCTCCATCAGACACAACACCAGGGACCGAGAGAACGTCGCGCCCGGCGAGTCTGAGTACGGCTACACCGTCCAGAGAAGTCCCGTGGCCGAAAGCATGGCGAGGGTCAGCAGATGGGAATACAGCCCCTCCGAATCTGGAACAGGTCGCTGGGTGGCCGGATATCCGATGCCAAATCAGACTTGGCCTGTCAATCCTCCCTTCGAGTACCGCCCTCGTAACCATGAACGATCCTTTGACATTTTCCAGAGACAATATGACGCTGCAGGTGCTCAGTTTGCGGCACCGCCAGGGGCCATTGGCTGGAATATGGGCATGTGGAGCCAGGTCAACCTAGACCTCCCAGGAAATGGCGTTGAAGTGACCCTCCGCCATGGCTACCCTGGAGGCGGCACGTACTCTGCATATAGCCCATACATTGGGCCGATAGACGCCACCGGTCGACGTGAGCATGCTGTCTGGATGAATAGCTGTGTGTGGTGCCAAATCTGTGCCGGCCCCATCTGTTGCCGCGGCATTGTCTGCAGTCGCTCACACTGATTCTGGCCAGGATGGGAATCAACTGGGGAGGCGGGGCAAGTAGGTAGTCTACATGTTACACAAGTAGGATCACGCGAAACCCAGTCGCGAGTTGATCCCTAGGCTGGATGGGCAGTTGCCCAAAGCCAAATGATCCTCCTTACATGAGAAGGCCGTTTTACTTTTCCAAGCAAATACATGTAGATTATCGATAGCATACCCAGCATATTGTCGCCGTAGAAGCGGGGAGGCCTTGTTTACTATTGTGTTGTTTGTAATCATATCCACGAAAACAAATAGCGTTGTCTAGTCTGGTCTGGTTCAAATTCTTGACTATATCGACATAGCATTCCTACAGGTGCCGGTGACCGGCCAACGAAAAAAAAAGTGGCCAGCACCATGACATAAACAAAATTTCAATATAAATGCCTATCAGTGTGCAGACGTCCCTGTTTGTTTCTTTTTGGTTCTCTGTGTAGCTCCTAACTTCCTATACTATGTTATCTACAAACATGCACACACAAACAGCCTCACTATCGCCGCGTTTCGCCGCCTACGCTGTATCAGAGCCCGACAACTCACATGAGAACAAAAACACCACGTTTCCGCAAACTAGTCGGTCCATAGACGCCTGCCATCGCCCCATGTCGCCAAGCTCGGCCCCGCCACCAACAAACTACTCATACCCATTTACCAACATCAGACGAAAACCATTTCAGTCATCCCATGCACGCAACGGCGCCACCCACGACAAGATCCAAGACCGACGCGCTACGGATGCCTCTAAGGCACCGGGTGTTGAAGGATGCGTCGCTTCGACTGTTACCATCATCCCTACATCGCGCCTGATCGTCCGCGAGCAGGAGCCAGCATCAACCGCATCTCTTCGTGGCAGCTGGCCCATGGCCCTAGAGCCTAACAGCATAGCGGAAGTACCGAAAGCCTCTGGTAGCCCTGGGGGAGTCAGTTCAAGTTCTTCGCGCAGCTCACTCACTCACTTAAACAAGGGTAAGGTTATCACTGGCCCTGAGGAAAGCAAGCCTGCCACATGGTCCAACGCGTCCTTTTTGTTTCCATTTCTCTCTGAAGATGATGCAACAGAAGATGACACGATGGTTCGCCTAGAACAGCAAGAGGGCTTTTCAACATATAACGGCCAAGTTTAATCTACAGTGAACAGAGGGATGGCATGTTTATGGTGGGACGCCTTCGCGAAGGTTCCCCAAGGAAGTTGCCTGTTTGGCACAGAAAAACCATGTTTCTAATAAACACCGTAACTGCCTGTCCTTGTTCATCTGGTCCCCACAAGCTAGCAATTGTGGCAGTTTCTGTTTCTCAAGCAAACCTTAAACAAACAATGTGTGGTACCACAAGAATGGTGCCCATTTTTGGCAGTTTCCCATACACTACTTTAATAGTTACTTCATGTAAAGACTGCAGCATAGCACGGCCAATATATACGAGATTCTCTCCCATCTGCAGTGCATTTACTTCTAAGACACATCCTAGTCTTGCTTCGCTCACGCCGGCCGCCGCGACTAGCTGATATATCATGTCGCCAGCTCCGACCTCTAGTCATATATCTTTACCCCGCCAGCTATCCATCTTACCTCGCTCTTCCTCAGATCATCAGGCCACTACTATTGCTGCTGTTCTAGGCTGTCTTGCTATTCTCATTGCAGCTTCCATCATTGCTCTCCTGATCACTGGGAAAGAAAAGGAAGAAAAAAAAGCCTCGAGTTCTAAAGCCAAGGCATCTAAAAAAGCTAAAGCCCGAGCCTCCCGCCAAAGACGCCACGATCGCCGCCGCCTTCGAGAAATCCATCAGCTTGCCCGCCAGTCGGAGCTTGAGGCCCAATTAGCCCCTCCCTATCTCCCGGTCTTTCCAGAGCCTGTATTCACTACCATGCCTGAAGGTTGGACCATGAGCCAAGTTTATCCCGGTGGCTACACTTATACCGAGATGCACTCTGCGGCAACGCACAGACCAGCCCCGGTATACCCAGCCTTTATTCCTGAGCCTCGGGACTGTGCATTGCCAGAGGAATTACTTCAGTACACAAGGCCAGTCACCCGCTGGGCAGAAAAAGCCCACGATGGAAAAGACTTCCAGCAATCACCCAAGCACCTTGACGATCAGCGGCCTACTGGTCACGTTACTACTTCCATCCATAGCCAGCCCCAGCGGGCCCATCGCAGCTCAGCCCTAGCCAAGCCCTCGGTAACCCTAATAGGAGAGCTTAAACAAGGCCATAGCATCAAGCCTATGCATTATGCTTCCATGTATGCAGAGAGCATACTTGGAAGCCAAGCAGATACCATTCCCGTTGTTGAGCCGAGAGATGAGCTAGATGATGTTACGCTAGAGCAGCAACAGAAGCAGCAGGCTTCCACTACTACTGAGGCCAAGCTCGATTTGCTCCAGATAGTTGACGACCAGGATCCGTACCTAGCTTCGTTCTATGTGGTCCCATGGGAAGAGAAGAGCAAGAAGCCTTCGTCCTCAAGTCGGCCCAAGAGCAGCAAAAATGAAGATGCAACATACGCGAGACGACATCCTTTCTCACACTCACGCAAGCAAAAGAAGCAGACAAGCAGTGGGCAGTATCCGGAGGGTGTTCCTGGTGGCACCTACTGGATTGGCAAATACCCACAGGAGTCATATCCCGCTTCATATCCATACGGATTCTACAGCTCGATCGACTCCCCTGATCCTTCCATCTCTTCTTTGTCCAGAAGCTCGACCAGCCCTTCTCCTCAGTCGCTGTCGGTGAATTCTACTGCGAAAGGAAGAGAACCAACACCATCTCGGTCCAGATCTCCAAAGGGCTCCGACATGTCGCTGTTTTGCATCCGGCTTTGGTTTGGACCATTGAGAAAAAAGAAGAACGTTCGTGGAATGAAGGGGAACTAGCAAGTCAAAAAAGAGCTAGGGGATAGAGAAGCTTAGCAACAAATTTTCAAGTTAAATATCAACAGCCAATATTCCAAGAGCACTCAGTCGCCAGTAGCGTAAATAAGATTGGAACCAATTACTACAACATTATGCGTGACGCCAAATAGAGCACGATGTGCTCATATAGGTAGGTGTAACGTAAGGCTTCAGCGCCTAGGCCTGGCCAGCTCAACCAAGCCATGCCAAGAGCCCACATGCTCGTAGAGTTAGGGCTGAGCCCAGCGTTTTATATCTTGATCCAGATACTACAGCCCATAAGCATGGCCGAGCTCTGACACAGCAGAATTTATTCATCTCCCATGTAGCCAAGAACGCACCGTGTCGAAAAGGAATCTCGCTTGGATAGCCAACTACTCATTCATTCTACTCTGACACAGCTTAAATTAGAGGTATATTTCACGTCCCAATCCAATACTAGCCAGTTTGCCAGCGTGTTTTGCTAGTAGAAATTCTAAGCCTTTAGCGCAGATGACAGTGGAACGCCGGGCTAGCAGAGCCGCACTGTCTTATTGGAACTTCCTCTACTATGCTAAGAACCCAGTTTAATTTCGAAGGACAATGTAGTAAACAAGTTGTGCTTTGTCACGTTAACCTAGAGGAGAGAAACGAGAAGGGAGAGAAGAGGGAATAAGGGAAGACCCTTGTGTTAGTTAGCCTAGTCTAGCTGGAACAATGATGTGCTGACATTCTGCTCTACCAGCCTGATCCATTACCAACTTGAAATTTCTGAAGAGTCATGCGGACAGCATTTTCTCTCTAAAACCAAAAATAGGCCGTAACAACGGGGGTACCTACAGGATCCTAGCTTTCTTTCATCCAAGGTTGCAGATGGGGGCCCCATCTCAAAGTTGGAAGAGGACAACGTCCCATCTCATGGATCATTTTCGTCATCATAACCTCCCACATTGCTTGTTGTTGGTACGTGTGGTCTCGTCATAACAACGTGTGGAGGAGGAAAAGCTAGGAGGAGATTATTAGTGAAGGTGGAACGAGGTGGTCGGGGCAGCATGGAGCCCCGGGTCTTTTTTTTTTTTTTTTTTTGGGTGGGGGGGGGGGTGGG